>BSBK01014493.1:82500-107500 GCA_027943335.1 Chamaecyparis obtusa
AACCAAAGATGATGTCAATGACTATCAAAATTCCAACCCGCTTCAATGATTACAAATTCTATGAGTACCAGAAAGGCCAGATTATCATACTTCAAGAAAGAAAAAGTTATGTGCATTGATGCATTACATTGAATTGAATTTGGTTAACAAATGATTATAGTAAATGAATACGGTAACAAAATGACCAAGAATAATCACATTTGAAAAGATCATGATACTTGCAAATTCTGTAAAATGTCAAAATAGCTAGTTCCAACTTTCGCAACCTGCCCAAGAACAATTCGGGAAGATGGTGATTCCAGTCAGTCTGTCTGGCCCTACAAACAAGACTCCACAATGAATTTGGTGGCTGTCTCAAACGTCATTTTAAGAAATGGTGATGTGTTTGAACCTATACCAATTCTGCTCATTGGCCTAAAACCACCATCAAATGTCATGAAATCTGCTATTAAACTCAAATGACGACTATTAACAGCTATCCCGTAGGAATCAAATACACTTTTCACTTCTGCAACAATAGTTGCATGAGCAGATTCAACACCATAAGTTTCAAGCATGGCATGTATATTATTTGTTGTTAATCTAGCCATGTCAAGTTCATCACCAAGCATCAATAGAGCTTTAAAGTTGATTCCATCTGTCTGAAGTGCTGGAGTATTGGGATCTCCATTATAGTCTATGATGGAGCAATGGTCAATATTTGAGACAGAATGGACAAAAACTTGTTTTGCAACATTTTCTACAATCTGCAATTTTTGGCACACATATTTTATGAAGTTAATTTACATGTGTAGTACTAAAACCTTTTTAATTAAATTTTTGTAGTGTCGGCTCTTAACCTAATCACATACTTAAGAAGTTCTATATATATTCATCTTTCATGGTAACAAAATACAAGATGGAGAAGTGCATTACATACTTGAGCAAGTAAAATATTTGTATTTCTAGGTAGAAGAAAGTCAGCCTCAAAAAGTTTCCTGCTCAACATCTTCTTCTTCAGCTTCTTCATCTTGCATAGTACTGCAATTGTCATCGTTATCTTCCATTTCTAATTGATTATCTTCATTACAAAGAGACATTTCATTCTCATCAACCTCATCATCATAATCCATTTCATCTGTCACCTGTGCTTTCCTTTTCTAAGCATCTGCTCCTTCATCATTAGCTTCTTCATCCCGATCTTCTTCATCTTCCACTTGCTCCCCACCTTTTGACTTAACTAGAGATTCGTCATCATTGAATCCTATCGTACCTTCCAAAATCTGAGAATCAGAAACAATTCGAATAGCATCATGTCCACCTTTTCTGGCCAATTTTTCAGCTGCCTTAACTTTCTTATTCATGATCTCTAGGAACTGACTATGAAACACATTCTCACACTTTCTAAGTGTTACACCTGAATAAGGTGGATAATATGCTCGAGAAAAAAGCTTTATCTTGAGCTTGCACATAGTAAACACTCACCCATTATGTACAGAAAAGGGTAATTTACAAACATCTAAACTTTCTATAAGGTCTGCAAATCGGATTCTCCTAAGTTTTGCAGCAATTCTTTCAGTGTCCTCGCTGTAAATTGTCAAGCAAAGAAAAGAGACTATCAATAAAATGAAACCCAAAAAAGAAGCCATCATAAAAAATTACCATAATAAGTATTTTTAAAGTAGTCAACATCCACTCTTTGAAGTTGGAGCACCATAATGGTGAGTACCACTTCATCCACTTCTATTAGAGCACCAACATCAATACCTACAAACATGCTTTAAAATCTTTTTCTACCTAGAAAAATACTTGGAGTACAACCATGATTGGAGGCAACTAGGTGAAATAGTTCTAATACTAGTTTCTAAGATTGTGCTTCTTGTGTTTCAGTTCCTATCCACTTTGGGGATCCTAGAGGTGGTATGTTTACTTCTTGAGACTCCTTGACCTAAAATGAGTCAAAACAGATTGAACTTCTAGATTTTGACTTTTTTTTTTAAGCATGGGAGTAAACTACTCTAGAAAATAAGAAGGAAAATCCTCATTTGCAAGATCAAGACACCCTTAAACTGATGTTATTGTTTCTATATGCCCTTTCTTCCTTGAATCTTTCTTATAAATTTGATAGCTTTGTTTGTGTAAAGTTACCCTTTTTATGTATGTATGTTAGTACTGTACTAGAATCTTCATAACTTTTAAGCAAAAAATGTTTAAGTGAACATTGTTTATGAGATTGTCATTGCAGCCAGTATAAATGATAAATGTTTATAATTGCTTTTGCAGGTATGCAAGGCGGTGAAGACTTGAGGATGCATTTTGGATGATGTAAGGTCCAAGTAATCGGTTTCTTAACACTATTATTCAGTGTTTTTTAACACTACATTTTGATTTGGGAAATCAAGATCTTGCAGCTGTATATAATTTTGTTTACTATAATAATATACATGTCACTTACTTTCTTTCATGCTTCCACCAGTGAATCTTTGGCAGGGTATGTTTTAATAGATGGAAATGTTAAAATAGAAGACACCAACAACATACAGGTAAAGTCTTCTTGACTTTACTAAGGCTATGAGCTGATTGAGTGTTTTTGAAGTTGTTATTTTGATGCATTGGTCTTTATTTCTGTTATTGTAACTTTCAGTTGCATGTCAACTTAGTGTTCATGGAGTGTTCTTCAATTGCATTTATTGAAGTTTGTATTGCATCAACTTTTTTACTTTACCAAGGTTGTGAATCGATTGAGTTCATGGAGTGTTCTTTATTTGTGTTTATTTTAAGTGTTAATTGCAATTGTTTTTAAATATTCAGGTGTAATGAAATCATAGTCTTCAACAAATATACAAGTATTCATTTGTTAGTAGACATGGATGCATATAGAAAATTTGATGAGTAGTAATTTAAAATAAGGTAGTCAATGTTGAGTTAGTTTTGTGATGTATTGGTTTCATACTTTACAAAATTAGGCCAGCATTGTGAAACATGAGACTGTGAAGCTTCCATTCATTCTAAATAATGCATACAGTAAACCATGAGCAACAAGAAAACCACGAGCACAATAATATTAGATATCTGTACTAGGGGAAAATAGATTAAGTTGACATTGACTATATGCATGTCTTAAGTTTACATCATATGTGTAAACAATTTGAGTGTAATTGAAACAAAGTATCAATGTTGGGCTATTTTTGTAATGTATTTACAATTTAGTACATTACAAAAGTAATTTACGTGTCAAAGTATTTTGGCATGGAGTGTTAGGGTGTTCAGGTATAGGGTTAGTAGTGGTTACGCTAGGCCATTCTTTAGGTATAATTAAATGAAGTTTGGTTTAATGTCGAGGATAATGAGGTTTATTAAAACATTTGTTTGCACCTTATTTTTTTTTAGTGAATAGGTTCATGTTAAAAACAATTTATAAATTAATGTTTATGTAAATAGTTAGTGGTAATAATATGGTTTTGTTTTGAATTTTAAGTGGTCCACTATTGGGGTTCTAGGTGTTGGGTTTAGGGCGAGTGTTTTAAAAGGGTACTTTTGGACCACTTGGCGCTCCGCGATCTCTATAGAGAAATCTATAGATACCCAAAAGCTGAAACCTTAGCTTTAAGCTCTTGACTCACCTACAGAGGCACACCGAAAAAATCAATGAAATCCATCTTACGGTTTAAGAGTTCTAGGTGTGTGAAGTTAGCCCGAGCGACTACTGGGTCCTTTCCCCTAACTAAAAATAGATTAAGTTGAAATTGACTATATGCATGTCTTAAGTTTACATCATATGTGTAAATAATTTGAGTGTAATTGAAACAAAGTATCAATGTTGGGTTATTTTTTTAATGTATTTACAATTTAGTACATTACAAAAGTAAGTCATCTTTGTATTCATGTTTCTAAGTAACACATGCAATAATCCATGAGCAGCAAGCAAACCATGAGCACCATGAAAGTAGAGATGTCTTTAGTAATTCAAAACATGTCATCTTGACATTGACTATATGCATTGTTAAGTTGACATTAAGTGCATACAGTATACATGTCAATGTTGAGTTAGTTTTTTCTTTATACTTAAAAATAGTAAGTCATCACTGAAATCTGAGACAACGAAGCTTCCATGCTTCCAAGTAATGCATATATTGAATAATCCATGTGTTAATAAGAACATACAAATTATATTTCAAACTTGTTCATCGCCTTTGATGACAGAAAACTAAAGCATATTTGAATACATTACAAAACTATGTCATCCGCATTCATTGTATAGTAATTGTTTCTTTTCATATAAAAAATTTACAAAAACATGAAGCGTAGCCCAAAAATCTTTATCCATAGCCTTCAAAAATTGATTTCAACCTTGTTCATCACCTTTGATGACTTTAAACTAAAGCATATTTGGAAACATTACAAAACCATATCATCCACATCCATCAAATTTTTTCATCTAGATAAACTGCCCTTAGTTGTCCATAAAACCAGGAAATAGAATAGGACTCGTGTAGCCAATTCCGCTATTCTCTCCTCCACTACTAGGTGATGTGAATTGAGTTGGATTGTACTTAATCAAATTAACTAGCTGAGCCAGTATTGTGCTACTGTGGTCAGCATTGATTGCCACCTGTGAGGATAGTTTAGGGTGTTGCACTTGTGGGGCATTAAGATTTGCTATTGTGGGGGCCAAAATATTGATCATGTCAAGAAATGTTCAGTGTTGAGAGGGAAGAGGTGTGTTTGGTGTACTCACCATCTCTAAGGTAGCTTGAATTACTATATCTTCAGCAGGTGCAGTAAGTGTAATGCCTGTATTTATGGAAGGTGTGTTTCCTTTGTTACCTCTACGTTGTTTAGGGGCATTTGGGTTTTCTGCTCTTTCTCTCCTCACCTGTTCCTTCTGGCGTGCCCTCTCTTCAGCTCATTTTTCTTTCTCTGCAGCATCTCTTTGCCTTTGTTGTTGTCTCTCTGCCCTTAAAATTTCTGCTGCTACCGCATTGGCCTCTCTTTTAGCTTTCCTTTGTCTCATATGTTCCTTCCTCCTTATTGCATTCTCCTCCAGTTGCTTCTTAAACTGTTCTTGTTCTTGAAGTTGTTTGATGTATTCATCAGATGTTAGTATCTATGAATTCCTGCTTAGATGAAGAACACCATGGCGTTCCCTATGTGTAGATTGTTGCATCCTTTGCACGGGCAATACTAGGAATCTATTGGCTGTACCTATAGGTTGTTCAGTGTCAAAAGGCATGCATGGCACAAAGTCAGCATCACCATCATGGTCGCTTGGGTGTTGGGTATTATCACAAGACAGATTATCTATTTCATCCCAATTCTGTACATTTGTGAGGTAGTGGATAACATCAGCCAGGTCAACATGTGGCACTGAGGGCATTGACAAGGAAATGTCCTCCTCCACACAGTTAATTGGTTGCCCAATATTTCTGGCTACCCCCTGTAACCAATCTGGTTGTGAAACTTGTGTTGACAAGCTCAAGCCAACATCAAATCCCAATCCATCATGGTTTGTTGGCTGCTCATGGTTTGTTGGTTGCTCATGATTTGTAGGTTGCTCTTGGTTTTCTTGTCCCCCATTGATTTCTTGATGTGTGTGGTTTGCTTGTTGCTCATATGTTGCATTAATTTCTGGCCCTTGATAGGTTTCATTATAATTTCTTACAAAATTGTGAATTGAATCTTCATCATATCCTCTAAATTTCATAAACGCTTCTACAATGATTGCCTCCCCCTCCTCTTGTAGTGTATTTCCACAGCCAACAATATTTGCACAACCTGCTGATCTTGTTGATCCTGGAACTATAGGTTCAGGTTGAGGTTGAACTGATTCCATTCTAACATCCTCATCAATAATAAAACCTTCACTTGGCCTCATGTCGTCCACTAATGCTTCCCGATTGAAAGGCCATATGCTTGTCCTGCGGAACCCACTCATTATATTGCCCGGGGTCAGTGCCAATTTGAATGCTTTGCTGGCCAGTGTTGCCAACTCTTCACATCCAATGTCAATTTGAGGGTTGTTTGCCAACCACAAGTTTCTATGTTGTTTGAAATATTTCTTAAATGGTGAAAAAACACTAACATCCAATGGTTGACACTTATGACTAGTATGTGCAGGAAGTGTCAGTAGATCTATTCCCAATTGTTTTGCTTTGTCAATTGTATTCCACACAATATGGCTGCCATGACCATCAAATATGAGAAGTACTCTGTTTGAGGGAGACACACCACCAGGGATGTTTCTTGTAAAGTGCTCCAGCCAATTCAAAAACAACTCCTTCATCATCCATGCATGTTCTTGTACTGACATGCACGCCCCAGGCTCACAATTGACTATGTAATTTTTAATTTGTCTCTTTCCTTTGAACAAGTAAAATCTGGGTATGCTCATGCCAGCAGCATTCACACATGCAAGAACAGTGATCCATTCCCTGCTTTTGGAAATAAGTTGTGGGATGTTTCTGGCTCCCATACGCGCGATCACTCTCATACCACAATTCCTTCCAGCTTGCACCCCAGTTTCATCACAGTTCCATATTCTACTAGACCCGTAGTGGTTGATGTTGTAAACCATTTCTAGGTTGTCATAAAAACATGCAACTATGCTAGGATGAACCATTATAGCTCTGTCTGTGTCCACACCTTCTGCTATTCTAATACTCAAGTCCTTATGGTGAAGTTTGAAACCGTGCCACCATGATCTTCCTGGCATTCCATCTATAAAAGGGTTAACCCTTCCTGCAGCTACATGGGCAACAATTTGCTGTACCTGATTGATTTGTAGACCATTTCCCATATCCACCATGTCCTTGCACCACTTGACAATATCTGCCTCCTCTTCATCAGTTAGGACTGTTTTAGGCCCCTTCCTCCTAGTGACAGTATTACCCATTAGCCATTGTCTCAAACTAGAGACAGGTACCTTCCACTTCTTTGTTGAACCCCTTATTGACATACCACCTTTCTCAACACTGCTAAGTGTAGCTTCCATGTCCTCAATTTTCCACTATTTTATCGGGGTTGGATGAGAAGTGCTAGTTAAGGAAACTTCCCCTTCATTTCCTTCATTTACATTCCCATCTACTGCATTGAGTGCAGGAGCATCAACAGAGACTTGTTGTGGATTAGAAACAGGAGTGTCAACAACATCAATAGAGACTTGTTGTGGATTGGAGATAGGAGAATCAGTAGGAACATGGTCTGAATTGGCATTCACATTAACCTCAGTATCAATGAAATGCACTCCACGAGTAACTCTTATAATTTTATGAGCACTCTTTGTTGTCCTCATCTTTCTTTTTCCCGTCATGCTTATAACACCTCAAATGACTTTTCTTGAGTCTGTGTACACAAATTCATGAGCACGACGTACACAGGAATAAAAATTAGATTTTTGTCATGAAAAATTAAATTAGATTTCATATTTAGAGTGTTCAATTGAAGTGAAAGTTTTGTAATGTTTTCATTGAATACATTACAAAACTTAGTCACACATTTCACAGTGCTGGCCCAGTTACTCATTGAATACATAATAAAACTCGGGGTGCACTATGCTAACTTAGTTTTTCAATGCAGGTAAACTTCATAGTCTCATATTTCAGTGCTAACCCAACTGGCCCAACATTGTTATGTACTCAATGAATACAATACAAAACTAACAATAATTATTGAAATGTACTCATGGAAGCTTTGTATTGCATAAGTTATTTTTAATGCATGGAAGCTTTTTTATCTGATAAAATTGTTGGCTTAGTTTTGTAATGTATTGATTGAATACATTACAAAACTAAGTCAGTTCTGTGACTGTGAAACAACGGACTACTACGAAGCTTGCATGAATCAAAAAAGACTTATAATTCAAAGGCATCTAACTATAATGAATAGTACATCTATTCATTGAATACGTTGCAAAACTAAGGCTGGACTAGGTTGTACTATGCCGACTTAGTTTTGCAATAGATTTGCACTTACAGTAAATAGTACAGGAGCAATATCTTGGTAATAACAACAATTAGTAAGCATAATAGTACAAGGAATAAACAATTTAAACAATTTAAATGCTAAGCATGCACTAAGTTTGTTGCAATTTCAAGATAACGACTAAATTTACTGCATATCTGAAGGTGTAAAACTCAATGCGGGACTTTAGCAATTGAAATATGCCTCAAACTTAAGCACCAAAGGCCAAGCATTTAATGTGAATTTGCAATCACAAAAAAAAAGGAAATTCCATCCAATAAAAAGGCTCCAAAATTCAACCTTGAAATAACAAAGGGGATCAAATTAAACGATAAGGCCATGGATTGAATGCAAGAGGTAACTATCATTAAACAATGGATTGCAGATATTTAGAAATAATTGCATTGGCAATTGCATTATATTCAAACGACCTTCTATATAAACAAGGCAATTCACCACAATTTAGAGGTCATTTTCTAAATCGCAACTGTAGGGAAAACTCTGAGGATTTGAACCATTCAAGGCAGACTGCAGAGTTCTTTTCAAACACTTTGTTTGCAGGTGTGACAAATTTCAGCCCATAGTATTTTTCATTTGAATTTGCAAGCTATAACAACTTTCACAGTCACACATTAGAGCATTGGAACCCAATTTCAAGCAACTACTAGAGGAGTCCCTAGGTAACTGTTATTAAACAATGGATTTCAGATATTTAGAAATAATTGTATTCGCAATTGCATCATATTCAAATGACCTTCTATATAAACAAGACAATTCACCACAATTTAGAGGTCATTTTCTAAATTGCAAATGCAGGGAAAACTCAAAGGATTTGAACCATTCAAGGCAGATTGTAGAGTTCTTTTCAGACACTTTGTTTGCAGGATGTGACAAATTTCAGCCCATAGTATTTTTCATTTGAATTTGCAAGCTATAACAACTTTCACAATCACACATTAGAGCATTGGAACCCAATTTCAAGCAACATTAGAGCATTGGAACCCAATTTCAAGCAACTATCAGTGGATTCCCTAGATTTCAATCAAAGTAGAGTGTTCAATTGAAGTGAAAGTTTTGTAATGTATTCATTGAATACATTACAAAACTTAGTCACAGATTTCACAGTGCTGGCCCAGTTACTCATTGAATACATAATAAAACTCACGGTGCACTATGGTAACTTAGTTTTTCAATGCATGTAAACTTAATAGTCTCATATTTCATAGTGCTGACCCAATTGGACCAACGTTGTTATGTACTCAATGAATACATTAAAAAACTAACTATAATTATTGAAACGTACTCATGGAAGCTTTGTATTTCATAAGTTATTTTTAATGCATGGAAGCTTTTTTATCTGATGAAATTGTTGGCTTAGTTTTGTAATGTATTGATTGAATACATTACAAAACTAAGTCAGTTTTGTGACTGTGAAACAAACAAAATATAAACATAAAAATAATTGGTAAGTATACAAAAACAAGAAGATAGAAAATTTGATATCTTCGTAGACTTTAATCTATAGCAAGCAGTAATTTTTTTTAATAAAATCAGTTAGTAAGAAAACAAACAAATAGATATCCTACTAACCTGAACAAAGCTGAGAATAATGGAATAAATCACTGACAACAATTAACAACAGCAATTAACAGAGAATAAATAGCAGCAGTCAGCACCAACAGTTAGCAGAGAATAAAACCACCAGCACCAGTAGTTAGCAGAGAATAGAACCACTAGCACCAACAGTTAGCATAGAATAAAACCAGCAGTTGTCAAACGAAAATTCAAATGGATTTCACACCGTAGTATTTTGTTCTTATAGGAATTTGGTCATTAATAAGTGGTTGGTCAATTTGAAATTTAAAATACGGTGGGAAAGAATAGAAAGCAATTACTTCATAATTTTTTAAGTTTAGTATGTAAGTGGTTGGTCAATTTGAAGTTTAAAATATGGTGGGAAATAATAGAGAGTAATTACATTAAATATGTAGTTGATACGGTGGCATTGTGAAATCAAATTTATAATTTTTTAAGTTTACTATGTATTGTTTATTTTGTAAGCAATTGCATTATATATGTACTTCATACGGTGGCATTCTGAAATCAAATTTATAATTTTTTAAGTTGTCTATGTATTGTTTATTTTAATTTACACATTTATTATTTTTTAAGTTGTCTATGTATTGTTTATTTTAATTTAATTGGTGAGCCTTACACCTTACCTGTTCATGCAGGTGCAACTTGCAATCGGATTAAATGCTAAAAGATGACATACCTTGTTGCATAATAAAATCAACTATGCACCAATAGTTGTGCATATGTTTAGTTTATTAAATATGGAATGCACCAAAAGCTGTGCATATATGTACATAAATTAAATATGAAATGCACATTAATAAAGTACATTTATATTTTGGAACCAATCTATTGACTTTGTAAGTGCATGCACATATATATGTTTTTAAATAACAATGTAACATGTTTTGTGCAATTTGATTTCAAATATAAACATTATTGTACCAATAAGTGTTCACATTTAGTGTTTATTCAATAGTATAATTGTGGACAGTTATTGGTGTGTGAGATATTATTTTTTGACATTTTTGTGTTTAAAATAATGGTTATCAAAAAGTGAGTTTTTGGGGGGTATATATGACAAAGCTATAACGGTTATTGGACCCCCTGTTATCTACTGGGTCCTTTCCCCTAGCAAACATGAAAAATGAAGATGAAAGAAAAAAATTAAATTCCTATCACAGAAAAGTTGAAACCATAAAGCCCCGTTTGTTTGCAGGAATTGGAGCGGAATTGGTGGCAACATTTTCTGATTTTCAACAAATCCGCCGTTTGGGAGAGTAAAATGCAATTCGAGGTTTAGGGCTCAAAATCGGGTTTTAGCCCTAAAATGGGCGGCACCATCTTCCCACTAAAAAGGTGGAATTTGATTTTCAATTCGTGGATTTGGGTTTTTGTGAATGAAATTTAATATCCGGTCGCGTTCGCCCCAATTCTCCCGCGTGCAGTAGTAAAATCGGAATTGATTTTTGTGAAGAAGGATAAAAACACTGCTAAAAATAGTCTTCGCTTCTTTTCTCTTTGCGGTGTGCTTTTGGGTTTTCATTCATTGTTTGCCTGCTCTTGCCTATCGTGTGCGGTGTGCTCTTAACAATGTGCTCGCGGTGTGCTCTTGGGTTTTCATTCGTCGTTTACTTGCTCTTGCCTGTTGTGTGCGGTGTGCTCTTCATGGTTTTTGTGTTGTCTTTTCACTTCCTCATCGGGTATTTTTCTTTCAAACTGGTTCGTGATGTCTTTTGCATAACCTTGTTGATCTTTGACATACATTACGGTTCATGCCAGCTACATCACGAACTAGGGTTTCATTGTAGAAATTTGTGTTATACAGTATTGGATTTTTGTGGTATACGGTATTCTATTATCGGTATTGATTCAATGTCCTTCATTAATAATGTCGTAGCTTCCATTTATTGATTATAAGGCTTTTATTTTAGAGGCCAGTGCTTCTGATTTATTACTTTTCGCTGACCATACATCTAAAACACAAATCCGTTTCATGAAACCCTAATTTGTGATTTAGCTAGCATTTTGCTTGCAGCTACTATTCCCTTAATTTTCATATGCATGCAAATTTGGCAAATATCTATCCCCGGGTCCCTACTTTAACCTTGCCAGGCACTCTGTAAAATTTCATGGGTTTATCTATTTTCCCCTGGTCTCTGCAACTATTTCTAAGTCTCTGGCTAGGTGCAAAAAGCCTTAAAAATTCATAAAACTAGCTGTTGTGTCTAAAACCCTAGAGCTCTGTTCTATTTTCATGTTACTTTATTCAAAAACTTAAAGGTCCCAATTTCGCATGTGCGCATTTTAAATCCTTTGGTCGCCAAATCTCTGATTCCCGACGGTTAATCCCTTAACACTTTGCGATTTGGTGAGCAGTTACCATTTCGGTTGGCGATCTTGGTCCAGTGGTCTTTTATGTGGGGTCCTGGTTAAATGAATCAACGACTGTCTGATGATCTAAACGGTTTGTATTAGAGCGTCAAATCATGCGCTGGCCGTCAATTCCCTTTCAATGAAGCACTGCGGTGTGTCAGTGGGTCCACTACCACGGTGTCCTACTTGGAGGCCTTTTATTGGTCAAAAGATGATGACTTGTATTTTTGTCAGCGGGCCCAAGGATGTCAGAAGCTTGGAAATCTATAGCTGGTGTGTGTTCTCATGAAATGTGTCAGAGGTATGTGATTATAAGACAACCGTTGATTCTCCTTGGTGATGTAACTCTTCATGCCTGGCGGGTCCACTACTACGTGTGCACAAACAGCGGCTTCTCATTGGTCCACATGGTAGTGATTCAGCGATGTGTCAATGGGACCAAGTTTCTAGCATTTTAAAAGGCTCTGACATCTACAGAGGATCAATGGCTAGCGCATGTCCACAAGGAATCTTTCTGACACATGCGATCATGTGCCCACCGTTGATCTTACTTTATCTCTGGGCTTTGTCAGGTGGGTCAACATTGTCAGATGGGTTGATGTGTGACGCATTTGATTGGTTGCTGCATGCTGATGAGGACTCCCAGGTGGACCGACTTGTCAGTGGGGTCACAGCTTAAATGAAATCTACGGTGGGCGTATGATTTGAAAGAATATTCGAAGGGTATGAGATCTTGCGCCCGCCATTAGATTAGAATTTTGTCTTAAGTGGGTCTAATGTCAAGGAAGAGCCGAGGTGTTTGCTGATGGGTGAACGAAGTGAATGAGGGTTTGGCGTGTGGCAATTCTGGGCCTAGGGTTAGTAAGCTTTCTGCGAATCAATGACTAAGGGTTTCTCGTGTTCGCTTAGTGTAACCTGGGGTTATTAAAAGATTCAGCTATTCAGCGACTGCAGTGTTTGCTGAATCGCTTGACCCAATTGGAGTTAAGAAATGTATTTCACGACTTAGAATTCTTCAGTCGCACAATCGCCAAGTGACTTAAAAGAGAAAAGGTCAAGGCGGGTCCAAATATGCTAACGTGCTTGATGCTCATTGGTCGGGACTTCCTGATGTGGACTCAAACTTTTCAAAGGGTTTCGCGACCGTTTCAAGGTTAATCTGAGCCGTTCGTTTGCCGGGAAGAAAAGGATATCAACGACTGTGTTTTAAAATGACCGACTAGCTGTTAGTTTTCAAATTCAAATGTGTCTAAGAGGATTTTTTCCAGTATTTGATTTGTAGGTCGCAAGCGGCGAGGTAGTTTAGAAAATTTATGTCTCCAGTACATTTGCAGTTGAAGGAGAATGATGAGAAGGTTTGGGCAGTCATCATGGATCAATTCCTATCTCAGGGAGGTACCATTTTGGCATTCATGGTGAGACTTTGTGCAGGAAGGTTGATGGATCCAAGTTGCTTGTCCGCAAGTTGATGCGGTACAAAGATGGGCACAAAGGTCTGATCGGCCATAATTTTGCAGAAATAACATTTATGATCAGACTTGTTTGAGCTAGGGTTTGATTATTGTATTGTAAAATCTTCTGTAACCTTGATTAGGTTTTGACTTTGGCCTGTGTGTCGGATAGGAGATGTATATATTGTATTTTTGGAGCTCTCGAGCTCAAAGTTGGACAATTGTAGAAGAAATTCACCTTTTCTTAAGGGTCATCTGTGATATCATTTCTACCCTCTGGCTTATACAGTTGTAAAGTTCCCATTGATGATAAAAACATTGTAGAGGTATTTTGTGACAATTCTTCATGTCCCTATGCTTCCTTGTTTGAATTATCTCTTATTGGATTGAAGTACATGATGTTTTTAGTGATGTCTTAGGGTTCCTGATCCCTTTTTCTTTCTATAATTTTGTGTGTTATTGTGTTTGATCTGATTTAGATGTTTTTGTGGGTATACTTCAGCCCCCTAATAGTCTTGTCTCAATCCTACACCGAGTTGCAAAAGTGAATGTCTGCTTGCAGGTCATAAGTTGTGTCTTATATTCAGGCCCTCCTATGAAACACTCATGCAAGCCTATTCAGTAAGTTGTGACCTACTAGACCTAAGCCTTTCATTAGTTCCTTTCCTCTATACTGAGATCCAAACCCTAATTTTAGTGTATCACCTAGTAGGTAGTTTGCTTTCAGTCATTTCCCTTTCCAAGCATTCCTTCTATTCCTTTCCCTCAAAAGTTTACTTTTCATGTTTAGAAGCAAATTAAGGTGATTATCCAAGAGGAACCAGCCTAGAACTTGGAGGTCTCATCTCAGTTAGCATAGCTCCCACAACCTGGAGATGATTCCCATGTTATACTAGGTTATCAAGACTACGAGAGCTTGAAACAAGGGTGCAAACTTAGTGTATAACAACTACATCACAAACTAGGGTTTCATTGAAGAAATCCGTGTTATACGATATTGGATTTTTGTGCTATACGTTATTCTGTTATCAGTATTGATTCAATGTCCTTCATTAATAATGTCGTAGCTTCCATTTACTAATTATAAGGCTTTTATTTCATAGGCCAGTGCTTCTATTTATCAATTGTCATTGAACATACATCTGAAACACAAATCCATACCCAAGAGCACACCACAAGCACACCTTGTAGGGTTTCATGAAACCCTAATTCATGATGTAGCTGGGATTTTGCTTGCAGCTACATCATGAACTAGGGTTTCATGAAACCCTAATTCTTGAAGTATTATATGCACTGTTGGTAAATTCTTGAAGTATTATGTGGTCTTCTTGTGTGTCGAGGAGATTCCCAAGTGTGATGTTCTCCTTGAGGTTGACCCTTGATTATCTTATATGCTTGTTGGTCATTGAGTATTCCTTCTGAGATAAGGTGGCTAATTGAGACCTTGTTTTGTTTGAGTACCCTTTTTGATGGTGTATTATATGCATTGAGTATGGAATTATTGGAAGTGAACTATGCTTGTTTTATATGTAGATAATATGGTAATTGCATATAAATTGGTAAGTTTTACCCCTGCATATATCACGAGGTAATGTTCATAAGTTTGGTGATGTAAACTCATCTTCATACAATTTCTTGTGTCCAGGACCTATGTCCCCTAGTTTGCATTGTATTGAGTATCTTATGTAAAACTTTGGATGGTATACCCTATATAATGGCATAAATTGCATTACATGCGAGTTATAAATGTGTATAAATTGAACTAGTGCATTCTTCAATGGATTGAGGTGTAGATTAAGTATATGATTAGTGTCCTTAAGGAATAACTTGAGCTCTGAGATGGATTCCCATTTTCTTATACCGGTTGAGTTCGCAACATTCAATGATATGAGGCCTATTTTTCTTATATGATGAATCACAGGTTGAACATTAATTCTAAAATGTCTTAAAATCACTTTTATTTGTAGAATACTTTCAATTTCATAAAAAGAGTTGCACCTAGATCTCACTCTTCTATGACCACAATCACTTTGAATGTTATCAACTAGTTAGCTACCGCAGTCACCTGTAGGGATTCATGTAAAGGCCATTGAAGGTTAATCTGAGATGGATTCTCATTTTCTTCTTACCAGTTGAGTTTGCAACATTCAATGAGATGAGGCCTATTTTGCTTATATGATGAATCACAGGTTGAACATTGATTCTAAGGATATAAGGATGTTCACTCCATCTCATACAAGATATATAGTAGAAGATTCATGATGTAGAAGGAAAAAGAGATTTACTTCATGCTTATCTTCATGTGAGCTACTACTCATGAAACATGGGTTGATGAGTTTGACTCAAAAACTACAGAATTAAATTCTGATAGTAATATCACAATCATACTTATCTATTTGTTGTCTATCCCTAAGTCTAGTAAACTGCTTGGCTTTATAGATATTATTAAATTCATTCATTCATGTGAAGAAAGATTCAGATACATGTGATGTATGGAAATACATGAGAGATGGCAAATCAAATAAGACAAACCTTTTTGTTGCTTGTGCAAAGATGAGAGTATTGCTCTTTTATTGTTTGAAGGGTTGGGGCATTTCTTCCTAATCGAGAATGTACCAATACGCATACACATAAAAATGTATTATTACATCACAAGAATAGTAGGGTAGAAAGTCTAAAAACATTTCTATATTGTACTCTATTTTCTGTATCCCATGTAGTTGAAGTATGGGAATAAAAGATCATCATTAGGACTAGCAAAAGATTTAGGGAATCACAAAACTAGCATTGAAGAGCATTTGTAAGGTATGTCATGTTCTTTGCATTGCACAACTGCAAGCCCTTACTTAACTCTGTTGAACCATTTTTTGTATTCAGTTACCCATGTGTCACAAGACTTTATGCTAAGATACAAGTCCCTAGTAGGCACCTTTTCCCTCAACAAAACCTCATTTTGTGAAGAGAGAAATCCCATGTCCTACTCAAAAACCTTGTTAGATGTCTGATGGATGACCTACATGGGTATCCATTTCAGTTCAGCTCTATTTTGTGTACCTCCAAATCTAACAATTAGCATGGATTTGCCCTGCCCTGCAGGTCTACATAGAAATAGAGCACTAAAATATTACTTGTTCCCTTCTTTGTTAGTGTACTCTTTGTCCATCAGATTCTCAAGAAGAATGGAATGATCATAAGGAAGTTCATGTACTAAAGAGATGTCAAAAAATCCAGGCCTGGCATAGTGTTGAAACCATGGAATCTTTTTGGGCTCTGCAGTGCTTTTGTCTGCCATCCATACCCAAACCACACCCTGAGAAACTTTCACTTTGTAACATTTGACACAGGTAGGTCTTGGAATTGTTGCTCCAGAGGGAAGCTATAGAAGACAGCCCCGCAAATGTCAATTAATATTTATTTTGGATGTGAAAGGAAACCATGATTATTCAAGAGACTCAACAACAATAAATGCACCAGAATCTGGCCATGATGTAAATCTAGGAAAGGAAATGGAATAAGAGTCAATACTAATTTTATTATTGTATAGGTTTATTAGATTTTTTTTTAAAGCCCTCTCATATATCCTAAAGCCCTCTCATATAACCTCACCTTAAGTATGAGGGTTTGGAATTTAAAACCTAATTAGCACCTATTAGTTCAAAAGCTCCACTGTCAACTATTGCAGCATGTTACTTAATTGATGATTTTAATTTGAAGAGATTGGTTGGTCTAACCAAACCCAAGAGATACATTGCTTATATTCTAGCTCATATTTTGTCAAATAGTTTGCTTCCTATCTTGATACATTGCTTATATGATGAATCATAGGTTGAACATTGATTCTAAAATGTCTTAAAATCACTTGTATTTGTAGAATACTTTCAATTTCATAAAAAGAGTTAGAAAAATATAGCATCAACAACATGCTACCAATATCTCCTCGCTCAAATCGTTGTGTTTGTCCACATTTCAAGCCATTGATGGATCCTATTAAGAATATTGACATTCTAGGATGGGTAGCTATGGAGACCACATATTCTCATCTTCTCACAGCTCTTATTGCTTGTGTTTCCGTAGCCATAGTAGTGGTGGCCCGAGAAGGTAGTGCACAAATGGGTAAACAAAAAAGAAAAGGAAATTCTTTTTATAGAATGGTTATTCATTCCAACGATGTGGATTGTCATGATCAGATTCGCATGAGTAGGGGAGCCTTATTTCATCTAGCTACTATCCTAAGGCTGAAAGGAACCTTGACAGATATGATACACTTGACGTTAGAAGAACAACTTGTGATGTTCTTCCACACCGTTGGCCACAATCTGAGGAACCGTAAGATTGCCCACAACTTTGGGCACTCAGGAGAGACAATCAGCCGATACTTCCACAAGGTGTTGAGGGCTATCTTAGGACTCCACAAGGATTTCTTTCTACCATCTAGTCCAAACACTCCTCCTAAAATTAGTGGGAACAAACATTTTGATCCATTCTTTAAGGTAATTCTTATTTTGTTACAAATTTCTTGTATGGATTTTTATCCTTATGATACTATTGGTTGACCGTAGAATTGATGATTGTATCATATTGTATAGGATTGTGTTGGATCTATTGATGGAACCCATATACCAGTCACCGTCGATGTCGACATGTAGGGTAAATATCGTGATAGAAAAGGAAACCTATTGCAAAATGTTATGGGTGTCTGTTCCTTCAATCATAAGTTTCAGTACTTCCTTGTTGGTTGGGAAGGGTCTACTGTAGATAGTCATGTTCTAGCTTTAGCTCTGTCAAGAGAAGATCCTCTTGTTCCCCCAGCAAGCCAAATCATAGTTTAATATACTCAAGGGTACAATCAATGTTTCAATTTTTAATAATATACTTTATTTATGTCAGAAAATATTTTCTAGTGGATGTTGGATATCCCAATGCACCTGGATTTCTTGCTCCTTATTGGTGTACATGCTACCACCTAAAGGAGTTTTCAAGAGAGAATCCAATAAACTCTCGACAAGAGTTGTTCAACCATCAACACTCCTCTCTTAGAAACTTAGTAGAGCATACATTTGGTATTCTCAAGCAATGTTTTCCAATCCTGAGGCATGCCACGTCTTATTCTATGATGACACAAGCCCATATTGTATTAGCATGTTGCATACTACACAACTACATTGCGTTAGAGGATGACATTCCATTAGAAATTGTCACCGAAGAGGAAGATGATCGTGATGGGATAGATGTACCAATGCTAGAGACATATGGGTTGTCTTAGCATGATAGAGACCAATGGGCATAGTTCTGAGATGATATAGAAAGTAGAATGTGGGAAGAGTACATATCCTGAGAATTGTTATTCTTTTATGGGTCAAGACTACATGATGGTTTCCTTTTTCTTATGTTTTTCTCTGCAAGTATTGGACTTGTATGGGTCAATGTGTTTTATTTGAGTAAACTGATGTATGAATATACTTTGATATACATGATGGTTTCCTTTTTCTTATGTTTTTCTCTGCAAGTATTGGACTGGTATGGGTCAATGTGTTTTATTTGAGTAAACTGATGTATGAAGATACTTTGATAGACATGATGGTTTCCTTTTTCTTTTGTTTCTATCTAGAAGTATTGGACTTTTATGGGTCAATGTATTTTATTTGAGTAAACTGATGTATGAAGATACTTTGATATACATGATGGTTTCCTTTTTCTTCTGTATCTATTTGGAAGTATTGGTCTTTTATGGGTCAATGTTTATACAATTAACAACAATTTATATACACAACATGGCATACACAAAATTGATGATGAGCATGGATGAAATTGGTAACACGAGCCAAATATCTCCTTCCTCAAAGAAGATAATGTGGACAAAGGAAATGGAACGCAAGTTTCTAGACTTGCTCCTTGAGCAAGTATAGCTAGGAAGAAAATGTGACGGAGGCTTCAAAAAAGAAGCATGGACCGCCATTGAGAGGCGATTCAATGTTGATATGAACCTCAATCTATCAAAGGATAACTTCAAAAATAAGCTAAAAACCTAGAAGCTTGCATATAGAGTGATGAAAGAGCTAAGAAATACAAGTGGTTTCACTTGGAATGAGGCAACTCAATGCATGGATGCTGAGGATAGTGTGTGGGATGAGCTTCTGAAGGTAGGGTGATCTCTCTACTATTTTGATATAAATAATATTACCTTCTTTTAGAGTTAATAATGAAAGACAAAGAACCTAATCCATTTATTTATGCCAACATGCAGAGAAGAGAGTTCAAAAATGCCAAAGTGTATAAGAGGCAACCCTTCCAATACTTCAATGAATTGGGTGCAATTGTGGGTAATGAAATTGTTGAAGGTAATGCAGCTACAACGACCCTTGAGACTGAAGAAGGGAACCCTATGGAAGAGCCATTCAATGTGCATGATGAAGAGGACATTGGTTTCAGTATACATCTTGATAGTGCTACTGATTTGGATGAAGATCCTTATCCTTCCAATCAGTCCACTGCAACTGCAAGTGCTAGAGGAACTCCTACATCATTAGTCATAAGGGTGGGAAATAGGAGGAAGTCAAGTATGGCCGCTTCCTTGGATGCCTTGTGTGAAACAATGAAGAAAATAAAAGAGGGAATGAGCAATGTTCACCTTCAT
The DNA here is from genome assembly GCA_027943335.1 of Chamaecyparis obtusa. Classification (NCBI taxonomy): domain Eukaryota; kingdom Viridiplantae; phylum Streptophyta; class Pinopsida; order Cupressales; family Cupressaceae; genus Chamaecyparis; species Chamaecyparis obtusa. The sequence continues at coordinate 102,475 of BSBK01014493.1, forward strand.
AAAATTGTTATATCTGATCATGACAATGCTTTGACGGGCGGATATACGGCTCTCAAATACATCCTTGAATTGAGTCAAGGTGTATTCTTGAGGGTATATGACACCTTCATGGGTGAACGTGAAAGAGCCAAAGGGTTCTTGTTGATGACCGAGGAAGAGAGAGTGAACTGGATTGCAGCCACATATGGTGGATTATAGTTATTTTCTACACACTTTATCAAACTTTATCATGAGTTGAAACTTTATCATACTTGTTCACATACACTGATACAATTGTGTTTTGGTTGATGATTGTTTATGATTGTTTATGGTTGATGATTGTTTATCAAACATAGTTTTTGTTTATCAAATATATTCCGAGATAATGAAATGTAAATTGGTTTCCTAAAGACCCTGTCATTGCCCATAAGCGTACAACCATCCAACCTTGTCTATATTTTTATGATGTTGATTCATCTGTAAGAAATGATACTTTGTCATTGATGTTCTAAAGATTATAAGCTTCGATAAAATATAGTAGAATATCTGTTGTTGAGGACTATTGCTCATTGTTGTGACTGCATTGGACTATTGTTTGTTGTGACTGCATTGCATGTTCAAGATGTTGTTAAGTTTATCCACTAATTGGACTGTATGCCAGTGGCTGTGAACATCAATCACAAAGTATCGTTTCTTTTCCAACTTGCCATTGTTTTCTAAGAAATTCAAAATGCCAATTAGTGACTACATTGGACTATTGCTCGTTGTTAATTTTATCTACCGATTGGACTATATGCCAGTAGCTATGAACTTAAAGGTGCACCCCTATGTCTAATGCTATACTTTTGCATCAATTTGAACAGTCATAGAGTTGTAATTATTTCCCACTCATATCCTATATTTTTCCTTAAAGCCATGGGCTCTCATTAACTTGATAACAACATGCAAGCATATCATTGTTCTTTCCTATGAAATAAATACACCATTGTCCCATATATCCTCATTATAATATTAGGAATTTGTACTCTTATCACATGCCCTTTGACTACACTTGAATCACACATCTACATTATATAATGATAATGTTTCTCCTTTTAGAAATAAATGTACCTTTACCTAGATCTTTATATAGATGATTTCATGATCTTATTAATGCATGTAACTATTCTTGTTCATTTTAAATTAAGTGGTTTATAACTATACTAACCATTACCTTAAAATTTGTATCATAGGCATAACAAGAGATAGCTGGCCCTTCTATGAATTCATGATTGTAACCACACAATTGATTGCTCTGTAACCAATTTGTTTTGTAATAATGCACTGCATCATGATGGATTTGATAGTACTAATCATCTCTACAATCATTTTTACCATGTTTTGCAACTCTACATAATTCATTGGGACAATACTCCTTTGTTTAACATATTGATCTAATCTGACATTGATTGCAAAGGTGTCTAAGACCTATATACTTTGCACAGATAATTTTTGATATGATCAAATCCATATATTATAGTTGATCAGTATTTCCCTATGCATGCTCTTACTTCTTGAATACTGAATCTTTCTGTTCCTATTACAAAAATCCGAGTCTTGTGCCTTGCATGTCTTCAACAGGTAATGAATAGAGATGACTTCATGTTTTATTTATAGATTGATTTATTAACATGGCATGATGTAGCATGACAGTTATAACTCTTGTCTTGTATTTTCCTTCAATTTCCATGCACACTCATATCCCTTATCCTATAATTATTTCATTTCAAACCACAAAATAAGACTTGCTTGAAACCTGTCTTTGTTGAATACAATTTATACGTTTATGTGTCATTAGAAGTTTCTGTGACCATTCTCATTACCTCATGCACATGTTTAATGACATTTGGTGTTGGAACTGAATACTACATGAAAAATGATATGCATGTCCCCATGTAGCCGTCACTCCAATTGAAATCAATAATACATCATTCCATTCATTGAAAAAGGAGATGGGAGATGAAATATTTAAATTTTAACACCTGGTAGCCATGTCAGGTTTATTAATTATGCATTAGCAAATAGCCTGTATAAATTTTGTTACTGCTACCATTTTGTTCACTTATCAACTAGCACTTTTACAACCTATAACAACTCTCAATTTGTTATTTTGCTAATTACTTCCCTCTATCTACTTTTACTCCTACCATGAGTATTCACCATGCCTGCATGCTTGTTCTTGAGTTGTTTATTGTTACCATTTTCAAGATTGTATGTATGTTTGCTTACCATTTTACTCCATCCCAACTTGGCCATGATAGTCACTTTTCTTATGTTATCATTGCAGTTTAGCAGACCATCCAACATCATTATCATTTGGTCAAATTGTAATGAAGATTTTCCTTATTCAATAATCCCAGTATTAGTGCTTATAACTTGTGGTAGGATGACATTAATGGACAAACAAGCATGCCCTCCCTTGACCACTGTTGCATTTGTTAGTCTTGTTGCTTTTAACATATTTAAGTGGAATACATGAAGGAGTAACACATGATGAATGCTCAATTTAATGCATTGTTAAGGTGTAGTCTCAGAACTATCCATTTCTAGTTCTTCAGACATGGTTTTATAAATGTGTTTTGGTAAATGACTGTATTGTTCATGATTCTATATGTATATACCCTAACCATCTTGTTATTACTGTTGCATTACAAAATTAAGTGGAATAATTCTACTTTGTTCAACATTCTATTTCATCTTGAATTTCTTTTCATTTTTCATTCATTTTTAAAAACCACGTGATAGGTAAAGAAACATAAATAGATAGTTCTGAGACTACACATATAATGATAAAGTGAGACTACACATATTATGACATTAAAAATGTTTGAAATAGCTTCTGGATTCAATTTTGTAGATATTTTTGGCATCAACGTTTCTGATCACACTCTGTGATCCTTCATCAGGATGGAAGAGAGCCAAATGATTGAAAGAAAAGTCCATCATTTTCATCTATTGGAATCATTTTGGTCTCTTTCATGTCCTGATCATGGATCATAGAGTGTGATCCAAAACTATCTACACAATTGAATCCAGAAGCTATTTCAAACATTGATGCCAAAAATATCCACATATGTTGATAAAAAAATGAACTATCTTATGATTGTTTATTGTTCATGTTTTTAAATGGTCAATATTTATGATGGTACTCTTTGGTGTATTCCATTTAAAAATAAACAACTTTTAGTTTTTCTATCATGTTTACTTTGTAGATGCAGGATTGACCATCTAACAATACGGAAAGTAATGGGAAGAATGAGCGGGATATGACATGGTTGCTCATCAAATGTGGGGCATAAGGGTGTAGAATGTGGATTTTCTTGCATTTTATTATTTAACGATGTGTTTTCACACCACCATTCAATTCATGGATATTATTCTTCCCCATCTTCTATCTGATGCTATAGTTGTGTCATTATATTTTTAGTATAAATTCGTAGTGTCAACATAAGTGAAACTTTTTCAATTTGTACTGATAGAATATAGTCATGTTGTTATATGAATGAATAAAAATAGTATGAATGAACAAAAATTTGTTTGATACAACGGTGATGGCTATGATAAATGTCCCTATGTGTGATTGTGTTGATGGAGCGCGCTGCATGTTGAGGATGTCACACATAGACACTAATCCAGAGCATAAATTTTGGACTTGCATAAATAAGAAAAAGGTTGTTAATTGCACAATATTTAAATGTTTACAAATAATAAATATTAGTCATTATAACAAGACTAACTTAGATTTATATTGTAGGATGGCGGTGGATGTGACTACTTTCAGTGGGCCGATGGCACCCCAATGCTGTCTACATCATCTGCACCTTCTACACATATACCTATTGTGGATGCTGAGTGCAAGTCTTGCAAAGCGTTCGAGAAAGCTATTGCAAAAGTGGAGGCTACCTATAAAGCCGAAGTCATGTTTTTACAATGTTTACTTTGTACAATAATCACACTATTTTGTTGGGTCATTATGCAGAAATAGATATCTATGTGGACTATATGACTTATTTATATTGTGATGTGATATCGAGCAATGGTATAATTATTTTCTTGTTATAATATTGTTAAAGATAATGTATAAAATTATTAAAAAAAGTTAACTTTACTATTCACAATATTGAAAAAAAAATTAAATTTTGTTTATGATTTACTAATATAAAATATAAATTAATAAAAAAATATATATATATAAAAAAGACAAAATAAATGAAATATTAAATTAAAACATTATATAATAATTAAAAAAACTTAAATTTTTTCTTGTCAAATTCTAATTCCAATTCAAAATGTAGAACCAAACATAGAAAATGGATAATGTAATTCCAATTCCAATTTGAAATTGCAAACCAAACACAGAAGTAGGAATTTCTCAATTCTACATCCAATTTCAAAAATGGCAACCAAATGCAGAAGATGGATTGACTCAGTCATCTTTCGGGTCAACCAAACGGTCCAAACTATCTTCCGAATACACAAAACTAGAATTTCAAAACTTGATTTTGAGATAATCAGGTTTTGACTCAAATTCCAATTCTACAAACAAACGAGGCCTAAAAGACTCACAACAGAGAACACATTTTTTTGAGAAATTAAATGCGTGGAGTGGTGTTTCTATAGGAGCAAAAGTAGGGTGTCACCTCCCCTGAGTTAATTAAACTCTCCAATAGTGCAACTATATTTCTAATTTTATGAAAAATCTGCAACTGGCACGTCTCAGAGATTGTCCCCAAGAAACATATAGTGGACACGTTAAATTTGCAGCTTACACGTGTTAAAACTTGTACTGATGAGAATATTTATAGGACTTGTGAAATATGGACGTGGGGTTACAAGTGACAAGAGAGTGAGTGATCTCTCATTTCTGCTTCAGCTCTCATCGGTGAGTGCTACTTCTCCCTACATACAAAAATAGGATTCTAGAAATATTTTATAGTATTGTGAAAGTAGATTATGAGAATCATCAAATAAATGTTCATTCTATATAAAAAATAATATAAATATATTG
>BSBK01014493.1:110000-127746 GCA_027943335.1 Chamaecyparis obtusa
TATATATATATGTATGTATGTATGTATGCATGTGTATATATATGCATATGTGTGTATACATATATGTATGTATGTATGTACATATATATGTATGCATGTATATGTCTATGTACATGTACATGTACATGTATGCATATATTTGTATGTATGCGTGTGTATACATGTATGTATGTATGTATATATATGTATGTATGTATATGTGTATACCTATATATATATATATATGTATGTATGTATGTATAGGTGTACATATATGTATAGGTATACGTATACATATATATATATACATATATATATATATATATGTATATATATATGTATATATGTATATATATATGTATATATGTATATATGATGCAGGAGCATCCTGGGTGTAAGAGCAATCTTGCATCACCCAAAAATATTTATATTTTTATATTCAATAAGGGTTATTTTGTGCAGAGCTGCTATTTATGAAAAGTTACTATTTTTGGTAATTTTCGTATGTGCTCAGAATGGTCTGATTTCTTTCTTGGAGGTTCATTTTGGTCATATAAGTCTGCCAGTAAAGTTTCATTGCCAGATCAAGTGTATATTGGAAGATATTGAAGATTTTCGGTATTGGCAGCAGGGTACAGAAACTTTGAACTCAGTTTTGAAGGCTTTAGAGGCCCCGGATGAGGTCAAAAATTTGGGTGACAAGCACTTGCACTAATCAAGCCTGTAGAGCACTTCGTGGCATTTCCGAAATGGGGTTATAGTAGCCGAGCGGGTCAACTGGTGATGACTTATGGTCTTCGGAAGTTGGGCCACCTGAAATGGCGGAAAATAATTTTCTTCAAAATTTCTGTTCGGGTTTCAAAGGTTATCTTGAGCCGACTATGATGTAATAAAATGTAAAATAAAATAATTCTAAGTTTGGTCGGCCTTATTGGCTAAAATTCTGGAACCTTCCCAGGCGGTGAAAAAAATTGCCTATATAAGAAAGGCTGTATTATCGTCTTAGGCAGTTCAGAATAGTTCTGAGTAGTAGATCTGGGTAATAGTTCGAGGCTTTGTCCTACAGAATATTGTAAGGGAATGCCCATGTGGCTTTGCATATTGTAATTCTGAAAGTTTGTAATTCCACATTTGTGGAGATAATAAGAAGCCAATTTTCTGTTCTTGCATATTGTTGTTGTTTCTCTATTTCTGTTATGTGTTTGTGGTATTAAGGGGAGCACCCTTCATCAAGTGGTATCAGAGCAGGAGTTCTTGAGTGTGTAAACAGATCACCGACTGTGAGGCAGTTTGCACCAGGACCGTGGCTAGGGTTTCAGTGCGCATCGCGAAAATGCCTCCACGAAGGGAACGTGGCGGAAGAGCTGGTGTTGTAACACCTGAGGTTAGAGAGCTGCAGAGACAAGTGCGAGCATTACAAGAAGAGATTCGTAGAGGAATGAATCTTAATGTCAGAGACGAAAGCGAGGATGAAGCCGAAGAAGAATATCAAGAAGGAGAAGCTGAAATTGTGAACCAGGAGGAAGAAAGACTTTTTCGGGTGATTTCCAAGATTGGGAAAAGACCTAAGATCGAGGTTCCTACATTTTCTGGAAATCTTAACCCAGAGGAATTGATCGACTGGATCAATGAATGTGAGGAATATTTTGAGTATGAAGATGTTGAGGATCTTGATAGGGTCAAATTTGCGAAGGCCAGACTGAAAGGTCATGCGAAGATCTAGTGGCAAGAAATTCAATTGGAGCGAAATAGAAGAGGGAAAGATAAAATCACAAGATGGGATCAGATGGTGGATAAATTGAAGCGACAGTTCATTCCTGTTGATTATGAACTTGATCTACTAAAGAAAATGCAAAGTTTGAAGCAAGCAGGAAGATTTGTTCAGGAGTATACAGAGGAGTTCTATCGACTCCTCATCAGAACAGGCCATGCAGAAGCTGATAAGGAGAAAGTTGTCCGATACCTTAATGGGTTAAGGCCAAGCATTCAGGAGGAGTTGACTCTGGTTCGAATGAGCAGTACTGAGGAGGCATACCAATTTGCCCTAAAAGTAGAGGAAAAGCTGAACAGGAAGTTCGAGAGCAGACAAAGCGGAAGAGGTCGCGGTAGACGATCTGGTAGACGGTCATATGGTGGCCGAAATGAAGATCCGAAAAAGAAGGATGAGGCTAGTAGCAGTCAGAATCAGAGAGGACATAATTCCAATCGCTTCCAGGATCAGAATAATAGAGATCAAAGAGGAAGGGGAAGAGGACAAGGATCTGGAAGAGGTGGCTTCCGTGGAAAATGTTTTCACTGTGGAGAAGAAGGTCATAGGGCATTTGAATGTTCTCAACGCCAAGGCAGAATAGACAGATGAAATGAAGGCCAGGCCAGAGTTGCACATGTAGATGAAGATGCCAGATCATCAAATTCTGAAGATCCTGAAAGAGGAGAAACGTTGATTAACAGAAGAGTCCTGTTGAGTGGTGAGAATGAACCTGAGCAAAGGAGGAGCCTGTTTCGCACCAGGTGCAAGTGTGAAGGTAAATGTTGTGATGTGATCATTGATAGTGGAAGCACTGACAATTTGGTGTCAGAAGAGATGGTGACAATGTTGAAGCTCAAGAGAGAGAAACACCCACATTCATATCGGATTGCCTGGGTACAGGATGACCACAAGGTCATGGTCAATGAACAATGCCTGGTGAAGTTCAAGATTGGCGGATACCAAGATGAGGTATTGTGTGATATCATATCTATGGATGCATGTCATATGTTGTTGGGTAGACCATGGCAGTTTGACAGATGTGCTGTACATGATGGTCGTGCGAATACCTATTCCCTGACAAAGGATGGAGTGCGACATAAGCTAAAACCATTGAAGGAGACTGAAGAAAAGGTATGTGGTAATGCAAGGATAACTTTTGTTGATGGAAGAAATTTCCTAGATGGTATGAGGCATGAGCATGTATGTTTTGCTTTAATTCCAAAAGCTGGTAAAGAGGAAGTAGAAGATGTTCCTGTAGAAGTTATAGATTTGTTGAATGAGTTTCAGGATATTGTATCCGATAACGTTCCTGATAGATTACCACCAGTCAGGAAGATCAGTCATCAGATGGACTTGATCCCAAGAGCGAGTTTGCCGAATAAGGCAGCACACAGAATGACACCTGCAGAAAGTGAGGAGTTGAACAGACAAGTACATGAACTGTTACAGAAAGGATTGATCCGTGAGAGTCTGAGTCCCTGTGTTGTACCAGCGGTATTAGCACCAAAGAAGAATGGAGAATGGAGGATGTGTACAGATTCTAGGGCAATAAACAAGATCACAATCAAGTACAGGTTTCCATTGCCACGAATAGATGATATTATGGATTGTTTGAGTGGAGCTGTGTATTTTTCAAAGATAGATCTGAAAAGTGGATATCATCAGATTCGGGTCAGAGAAGGAGATGAATGGAAGACTGCCTTCAAGACAAAGGAAGGACTATATGAGTGGTTAGTCATGCCTTTTGGGCTAACCAATGCACCGAGCACTTTCATGCGGCTCATGAACGAGGTTCTGAAAGAATTTCTGGGTAAGTTTGTCATTGTTACCTAGATGATATTTTGATCTTTAGTAAGACATTGGATGAGCATATGATGCATATTCGTATGGTATTTGAGAAGTTGAGAGAAGAGAAATTATTGATTAATTTGAAGAAGTGCAGTTTTGTGAAGAAAGAGTTAGTGTATTTGGGATTTGTAATTTCAGCAGAAGGTCTAAAAATGGACCCAGAGAAGGTACAGGCTATCCTTGAATGGCCTACTCCAAGGAGTGCTACTGAGGTAAGATCTTTTCATGGTCTAGCTAGCTTTTACAGAAAGTTTATCAGATATTTTAGCAGTATTTGTGGACCCTTGACTGAAACAATGAGAGGGGATAGAAAAGAGTTTAAGTGGACTAAAAGAGCAGAAAAGAGTTTTCAATTATTGAAATAAAAAGTTACAGAACAACCTGTTTTAGCACTTCCAGATTTCAATAAGGTGTTTCAAGTAGGTTGTGATGCTAGTGGTACTGCAATAGGAGCTGTTATGAGCCAAGAAGGTAAACCTGTTGCTTATTTCAGTGAGAAGTTAAATGATGCCAAGAGGAAATATTCTGTTTATGCTCAAGAATTTTATGCTATAGTTCAGGCATTAAAGAAGTGGAGACATTATCTGCTTCCTAAAGAGTTTGTTTTGTATACTGATCATCAAGCTTTGCAATATTTGAATAGTCAAAGAAAATTGAATCAAAGGCATTTGAAATGGGTTGAGTTTTTGCAGAGTTATACATTTGTTTGAAACACAGAAGTGGAAAGTCTAATAGGGTTGCAGATGCTCTTAGCAGAAGGCAACTATTGCTGACAGAGATGCAGATTGAGGTGGTTGGGTTCAAGGAACTCAAGAATTTGTATCCAGAGGATCCTGATTTTGGTGAAGCTTGGAAAGCTTGTACAGAACCTGTTACTCTAGACAGGACGAAATGACTGGATTTTATCATCCAAGATGATATGCTATTTAGAGGGAGTCAGTTGTGCATCCCACGAAGTTCTATGAGGGAGAATCTCATCAAGCAGAAGCATAGCAGAGGATTGGCTGGACATTTTGGTCATGACAAAACCCTTGGTTTGGTTAGTGAGAATTATTATTGGCCACAGTTGCAGCAAGATGTGAAGAAGTTTGTACAGAGTTGCCGAGTATGTCAGATGCGAAGGGAGTGAAGTAGAATACAGGGTTGTATCAGCCATTACCTGTACCAGAGAAGCCTTGGGAGGATATCAGCATGGACTTTGTTCTTGGTTTACCGAGGACACAGCGGGGACACGATTCAATTTTTGTGGTAGTTGACAGATTTTCAAAGATGGCACATTTCATTCCCTGCAAGAAGACTAATGATGCTGTTCATGTAGCAGAATTATTTTTCAGAGAAGTAGTGAGACTTCATGGTTGCCAAAGACCATAATTTCAGATCGGGACACTAAGTTTGTTGGATATTTCTGGCGTACATTGTGGAAGAAGTTGAAGACAGATTTGAAGTTTAGTTCATCACATCATCCACAGACTGATGGACAGACAGAGGTGGTGAATAGGAGCTTGGGAAATTTGCTGAGATGTTTGGTGGAGATAAGCCAACAGGATGGGATTTGATTTTATGACAGGCGGAATTTGCATACAATAATTCTGTCAATAGAAGCACTGGTAAATCACCATTCCAGATTGTATATGGAAATAGTCCAAGAAATGCATCTGAATTGAGGAAGATAGATAAAGGAGAAATAAGTAGTGCTGAAGCTGAGGATTTTGCAGAACACTTGAAGAACATCCATGAGGAGGTGAGGAAGCATATTACCAAGATGAATGCACAGTATAAGGCTAAGGCAGATGAGAAAAGGAGGTATAAGAAATTTCAGGTTGGTGATGAAGTCATGGTTCATTTGCGGAAGGAGCGGTTTCCAGTTGGTACATATAACAAGCTGAAAATGAAGAAGTTTGGACCATGTAAGATATTGAAGAAACATGATTCAGGAAACGCATATGAGGTAGAATTACCTACCGAGCTAAATATTTCACCAGTGTTTAACATTTCAGATCTGACAGAGTATCATGAAGGAGGTGTTGAAGATGAGATCACAACATCACAGTGGAGTATTCCAGCAACTAGTTCAGACACTAAGGAGATCGAAGATATACTGGACAGTGGTGTTGGTAGAAGCACAAGGAACAGGACATATGAAGAATATCTGGTCAAGTGGAAAGGATGACCTGTTGAAGATTCATTGTGGCTAACAAAGGAGGAGGTTAACCGTCTTGGATTTCCTCTACACACTTGAGTCGTGACAGAGTCACTTCTCAAATTACCCCGGGTGTCTGATGCAGGAGCATCCTGGGTGTAAGAGCCATCTTGCATCACCCAAAAATATTTATGTTTTTATATTCAATAAGGGTTATTTTGTGCAGAGCTGCTATTTATAGAAAGTTAGTATTTTTGGTAATTTTCGTATGTGCTCAAAATGGTCTGATTTCTTTCTTGGAGGTTCATTTTGGTCATATAAGTCTGCCAGTAAAGTTTCATTGCCAGATCAAGTGTATATGGAAGATATTGAAGATTTTCGGTATTGACAGCAGGGTACAAAAACTTTGAACTCAGTTTTGAAGGCTTTAGAGGCCCCGGATGAGGTCAAAAATTTGGGTGACAAGTGCTTGCCGCCGGTCAAGCCTGTAGAGCACTTCGTGGCGTTTCCAAAATGGGGTTATACTAGCCGAGCGGGTCAACTGGTGATGACTTATGGTCTTCGAAAGTTGGGCCACCTGAAATGGCAGAAAATAATTTTCTTCAAAATTTCTGTTCGGGTTTCAAAGGTTATCATGAGTCGACTATGATGTAATAAAATGTAAAATAAAATAATTCTAAGTTTGGTCTTCCTTATTGGCTAAAATTCTGGAAACTTTCCAGGCGGTGAAAAAAATTGCCTATATAAGGAAGGCTGTATTATCGTCTTAGGCAGTTCAGAATAGTTCTGTGTAGTAGATCTGGGTAATAGTTCAAGGCTTTATCCTACAGAATATTGTAAAGGAATGCCCATGTGGCTTTGCATATTGTATTCTGAAAGTTTGTAATTCCACATTTGTGGAGATAATAAGAAGCCAATTTTCTGTTCTTGCATATTGTTGTTGTTTCTTTATTTCTGTTATGTGTTTGTGTATTAAGGGGAGCACCCTTCATCAAGTGGTATCAGAGCAGGAGTTTCTTGAGTGTGTAAACAGATCGCCGACTATGAGGCAGTTTGCACCAGGACCGTGGCTAGGGTTTCAGTGCGCATCGCGAAAATGCCTCCACGAAGGGAACGTGGCGGAAGAGCTGGTGTTGTAACACCTGAGGTTAGAGAGCTGCAGAGACAAGTGCGAGCATTACAAGAAGAGATTCGTAGAGGAATGAATCTTAATGTCAGAGACAAAAGCGAGGATGAAGCCGAAGAAGAATATCAAGAAGGAGAAGCTGAAATTGTGAACCAGGAGGAAGAAAGACTTTTTCGGGCGATTTCCAAGATTGGGAAAAGACCTAAGATCGAGGTTTCTACATTTTCTGAAAATCTTAACCTAGAGGAATTGATCGACTGGATCAATGAATGTGAGGAATATTTTGAGTATGAAGATGTTAAGGATCCTGATAGGGTCAAATTTGCGAAGGCCAGACTGAAAGGTCATGCGAAGATCTGGTGGCAAGAAATTCAATTAGAGTGAAATAGAAGAGGGAAAGATAAAATCACAAGATGGGATCGGATGGTGGATAAATTGAAGCGACAGTTCATTCCTGTTGATTATGAGCTTGATCTACTAAAAGAAAATGCAAAGTTTGAAGCAAGCAGGAAGATCTGTTCAGGAGTATACAGAGGAGTTCTATCGACTCCTCATCAGAACAGGCCATGCAGAAGCTGATAAGGAGAAAGTTGCCCGATACCTTAATGGGTTAAGGCCAAGCATTCAGGAGGAGTTGAATCTGGTTCGAATGAGCAGTATTGAGGAGGCATACCAATTTGCCCTAAAAGTAGAGGAAAAGCTGAACAGGAAGTTCGAGAGCAGACAAAACCGAAGAGGTCACGATGGACGATCTGGTGGACGGTCATATGGTGGCCGAAATGAAGATCCGAAAAAGAAGGATGAGGCCAGTAACAGTCAGAATCAGAGAGGAAATAATTCCAATCGCTTCCAGGATCAGAATAATAGAGATCAAAGAGGAAGGGGAAGAGGACAAGGATTTGGAAGAGGTGGCTTCCGTGGAACATGTTTTCACTATGGAGAAGAAGGTCATAGGGCATTTGAATGTCCTCAACGCCAAGGCAGAACAGATAGAAGAAATGAAAGCCAGGCCAGAGTTGCACATGTAGATGAAGATGCCAGATCATCAAATTCTGAAGATGCTGAAAGAGGAGAAACGTTGATTAACAGAAGAGTCCTGTTGAGTGGTGAGAATGAACCTGAGCAAAGGAGGAGCCTGTTTCGCACCAGGTGCAAGTGTGAAGGTAAATGTTGTGATGTGATCATTGATAGTAGAAGCACTGACAATTTGGTGTCAGAAGAGATGGTGACAAAGTTGAAGCTCAAGAGACAGAAACACCCACATCCATATCGGATTGCTTGGGTACAGGATGACCACAAGGTCATGGTCAATGAACAATGCCTGGTGAAGTTCAAGATTAGCGGATACCAAGATGAGGTATTGTGTGATATCATATCTATAGATGCATGTCATATGTTGTTGGGTAGACCATGGCAGTTTGACAGATGTGCTGTACATGATGGTCGTGCGAATACCTATTTCTTGACAAAGGATGGAGTGCGACATAAGCTAAAGCCATTGAAAGAGACTGAAGAAAAGGTATGTGGTAATGCAAGGATAACTTTTGTTGATGAAAGAAATTTCCTAGATGGTATGAGGCATGAGCATGTATGTTTTGCTTTAATTTCAAAGCTGGTAAAGAGGAAGTAGAAGATGTTCCTTTAGAAGTTGCAGATTTGTTGAATGAGTTTCAGGATATTATATCCGATAACATGCCTGATGGATTACCACCAGTCAGGAAGATCAGTCATCAAATGGACTTGATCCCAGGAGCGAGTTTTCCGAATAAGGCAGCACACAGAATGACACCTGCAGAAAGTGAGGAGTTGAACAGACAAGTACATGAACTGTTACAGAAAGGATTGATCCGTGAGAGTTTGAGTCCCTGTGCTGTACCAGTAGTATTAGCACCAAAGAAGAATGGAGAATGGAGGATGTGTACAGATTCTAGGGCAATAAACAAGATCACAATCAAGTACAGGTTTCCATTGCCACGAATGGATGATATTATGGACTGTTTGAGTGGAGCTGTGTATTTTTCAAAGATAGATCTGAAAAGTGGATATCATCAGATTCAGGTCAGATAAGGAGATGAATGGAAGACTGCTTCAAGACAAAGGAAGGACTATATGAGTGGTTAGTCATGCCTTTTGGGCTAACCAATGCACCGAGCACTTTCATCGCGGCTCATGAACGAGGTTCTGAAAGAATTTCTGGGTAAGTTTGTCATTGTTTACCTAGATGATATTTGATCTTTAGTAAGACATTGGATGAGCATATGATGCATATTCGTATGGTATTTGAGAAGTTGAGAGAAGAGAAATTGTTGATTAATTTGAAGAAGTGCAGTTTTGTGAAGAAAGAGTTAGTGTATTTGGAATTTGTAGTTTCAGCAGAAAGTTTAAAAATGGACCCAGAGAAGGTACAGGCTATCCTTGAATGGCCTACTCCAAGGAGTGCTACTGAGATAGATCTTTTCATGGTCTAGCTAGCTTTATAAAAAGTTTATCAGATATTTTAGCAGTATTTGTGGACCCTTGACTGAAACAATGAGAGGGGATAGAAAAGAGTTTAAGTGACTAAAAGAGCAAAAAAAAAGTTTTCAATTATTGAAACAAAAAGTTACAGAACAACCTGTTTTAGCACTTCCAGATTTCAATAAGGTGTTTCAAGTAGATTGTGATGCTAGTGGTACTGCAATAGGAGCTAATATGAGCCAAGAAGGTAAACCTGTTGCTTATTTCAGTGAGAAGTTAAATGATGCCAAGAGGAAATATTCTGTTTATGATCAAGAATTTTATGCTATAGTTCAGGCATTAAATAAGTGGAGACATTATCTGCTCCTAAGGAGTTTGTTTGTATACTGATCATCAAGCTTTGCAATATTTGAATAGTCAAGGAAAATTGAATCAAAGGCATTTGAAATGGTTGAGTTTTTGCAGAGTTATACATTTGTTTTGAAACACAGAAGTGGAAAGTCTAATAGGGTTGCAAAATGCTCTTAGCAGAAGGCAACTATTGCTGATAGAGATGCAGATTGAGGTGGTTGGGTTCAAGGAACTCAAGAATTTGTATCCAGAAGATCCTGATTTTGGTGAAGCTTGGAAAGCTTGTACAGAACCTGTTACTCTAGCAGGACGAAATGGCTGGATTTTATCATCCAAGATGATATGCTATTTAGAGGGAGTCAGTTGTGCATCCACGAAATTCTATGAGGGAGAATCTCATCAAGGAGAAGCATAGCGGAGGATTGGCTGGACATTTTGGTCGTGACAAAACCCTTGGTTTGGTTACTGAGAATTGTTATTGGCCACAGTTGCAGCAAGATGTGAAGAAGTTTGTACAGAGTTGCCGAGTATGTCAGATGGCGAAGGGAGTGAAGCAGAATACAGGGTTGTATCAGCCATTACCTGTACCAGAGAAGCCTTGGGAGGATATCAGCATGGACTTTGTTCTTGGTTTACCGAGGACACAGCGGGGACACGATTCAATTTTTGTGGTAGTTGACAGATTTCAAAGATGGCACATTTCATTCCCTGCAAGAAGACTAATGATGCTGTTCATGTAGCAGAATTATTTTTCAGAGAAGTAGTGAGACTTCATGGTTTGCCAAAGACCATAGTTTCAGATCGGGGACACTAAGTTTGTTGGATATTTCTGGCGTACATTGTGGAAGAAGTTGAAGACAGATTTGAAGTTTGTTCATCACATCATCCACAGACTGATGGACAGACAGAGGGGTGAATAGGAGCTTGGAAAATTTGCTGAGATGTTTGGTTGGAGATAAGCCAACAGGATGGGATTTGATTTTATCACAGCGGAATTTGCATACAATAATTCTGTCAATAGAAGCACTGGTAAATCACCATTCCAGATTGTTATGGAAATAGTCCCAAGAAATTGCATCTGAATTGAGGAAGATAGATAAAGAGAAATAAGTAGTGCTGAAGCTAAGGATTTTGCAGAACACTTGAAGAACATCCATGAGGAGGTGAGGAAGCATATTACCAAGATGAATGCACAGTATAAGGCTAAGGCAGATGAGAAAAGGGAGGTATAAGAAATTTCAGGTTGGTGATGAAGTCATGGTTCATTTGCGGAAGGAGCGGTTTCCAGTTGGTACATATAACAAGCTGAAAATGAAGAAGTTGGACCACGTAAGATATTGAAGAAACATGATTCAGGAAACGCATATGAGGTAGAATTACCTACCGAGCTAAATATTTCACCAGTGTTTAACATTTCAGATCTGACAGAGTATCATGAAGGAGGTGTTGAAGATGAGATCACAACAGCACAGTGGAGTATTCCAGCAACTAGTTCAGACACTAAGGAGATCGAAGATATACTGGACAGTCGTGTTGGTAGAAGCACAAGGAAACAGGACATATGAAGAATATCTGGTCAAGTGAAAAGGATGACCTGTTGAAGATTCATCGTGGCTAACAAAGGAGGAGGTTAACCGTCTTGGATTTCCCTCTACACACCTGAGTCGTGACAGTGTCACTTCTCAAATTACCCCGGGTGTCTGATGCAGGAGCATCCTGGGTGTAAGAGCAATCTTGCATCACCCAAAAATATTTATGTTTTTTATATTCAATAAGGGTTATTTTGTGCAGAGCTGCTATTTAATGGAAAGTTACTATTTCTGGTAATTTTCGTATGTGCTCAGAATGGTCTGATTTCTTTCTTGGAGGTTCATTTTGGTCATATAAGTCTGCCAGTAAAGTTTCATTGCCAGATCAAGTGTATATTGGAAGATATTGAAGATTTTCGGTATTGGCAGTAGGGTACAGAAACTTTGAACTCAGTTTTGAAGGCTTTAGAGGCCCCGGATGAGGTCAAAATTTGGGTGACAAGCGCTTGCGCTGATCAAGCCTGTAGAGCACTTCGTGGCGTTTTTGAAATGGGGTTATAGTAGCCGAGCAGATCAACTGGTGATGACTTATGGTCTTCGAAAGTTGGGCCACCTGAAATGGCGGAAAATAATTTTCCTTCAAATTTTTGTTCGGGTTTCAAAGGTTATCTTGAGCCGACTATGATGTAATAAAATGTAAAATAAAATAATTCTAAGTTGGTCGGCCTTATTGGCTAAAATTCTGGAACCTTCCTAGGCGGTGAAAAAAATTGCTATATAAGGAAGGCTGTATTATCGTCTTAGGCAGTTCAGAATAGTTCTGAGTAGTAGATCTGGGTAATAGTTCGAGGCTTTGTCCTACAGAATATTGTAAGGGAATGCCCATGTGGCTTTGCATATTGTAATTCTGAAAGTTTGTAATTCCACATTTGTGGAGATAATAAGAAGCCAATTTTCTGTTCTTGCATAATGTTGTTGTTTCTCTATTTCTGTTATGTGTTTGTGGTATTAAAGGGAGCACCCTTCATCAAGTGGTATCAGAGCAGGAGTTCTTGAGTGTGTAAACAGATCGCCGACTGTGAGGCAGTTTGCACCAGGGACCGTGGCTAGGTTTCAGCGCGCATCACGAAAATGCCTCCACGAAGGGAACGTGGCGGAAGAGCTGGTGTTGTAACACCTGAGGTTAGAGAGCTGCAGAGACAAGTGCGAGCATTACAAGAAGAGATTCGTAGAGGAATGAATCTTAATGTCAGAGACGAAAGCGAGGATGAAGCCGAAGGAAGAATATCAAGAAAAAGCAGCTGAAATGTGAACCAGGAGGAAGAAAGACTTTTTCGGGCGATTTCCAAGATTGGAAAAGACCTAAGATCGAGGTTCTTACATTTTTTGGAAATTTTAACCCAGAGGAATTGATCGACTGGATCAATGAATGTGAGGAATATTTTGAGTATGAAGATGTTGAGGATCCTGATAGGTCAAATTTGCGAAGGCCAGACTGAAAGGTCAATGCGAAGATCTGGTGGCAAGAAAATTCAATTGGAGCAAAATAGAAGAGGGAAAGATAAAATCACAAGATGGAATCGGATGGTGGATA
The DNA here is from genome assembly GCA_027943335.1 of Chamaecyparis obtusa. Lineage (NCBI taxonomy): Eukaryota > Viridiplantae > Streptophyta > Pinopsida > Cupressales > Cupressaceae > Chamaecyparis > Chamaecyparis obtusa. The sequence goes on from BSBK01014493.1 coordinate 122,775, forward strand.
AATTGAAGCGACAGTTCATTCCTGTTGATTATGAGCTTGATCTACTAAAGAAAATGCAAAGTTTGAAGCAAGCAGGAAGATCTGTTCAGGAGTATACAGAAGAGTTCTATCGACTCCTCATCAGAACAGGCCATGCAGAAGCTGATAAGGAGAAAGTTGCCTGATACTTTAATGGGTTAAGGCCAAGCATTCAGGAAGAGTTAATCTGGTTCGAATGAGCAGTATTGAGGAGGCATACCAATTTGCCCTAAAAGTAGAGGAAAAGCTGAACAGGAAGTTCAAGAGCAGACAAAACGAAAGAGGTCACGGTGGACGATCTGGTGGACGGTCATATGGTGGCTGAAATGAAGATCCGAAAAGAAGGATGAGGCCAGTACAGTCAGAATCAGAGAGGAAATAATTCCAATCGCTTCAAGGATCAGAATAATAGAGATCAAAGAGGAAGGGGAAGAGGACAAGGATCTGAAAGAGGTGGCTTCCGTGGAACATGTTTTCACTGTGGAGAAGAAGGTCATAGGGCATTTGAATGTCCTCAATGCCAAGGCAGAACAGACAGAAGAAATGAAGGCCAGGCCAGAGTTTGCACATGTAGATGAAGATGCCATATCATTAAATTCTGAGATGCTGAAAGAGGAGAAACGTTGATTAACAGAAGAGTCCTGTTGAGTGGTGAGAATGAACCTGAGCAAAGGAGGAGCCTGTTTCGCACCAGGTGCAAGTGTGAAGGTAAATGTTGTGATGTGATCATTGATAGTGGAAGCACTGACAATTTGGTGTCAGAAGAGATGGTGACAAAGTTGAAGCTCAAGAGACAGAAACACCCACATCCATATCGGATTGACTGGGTACAGGATGACCACAAGGTCATGGTCAATGAACAATGCCGGGTGAAGTTCAAGATTGGCAGATACCAAGATGAGGTATTGTGTGATATCATATCTATGGATGCATGTCATATGTTGTTGGGTAGACCATGGCAGTTTGACAGATGTGCTGTACATGATGGTCGTGCGAAATACCTATTCCCTGACAAGGATGGAGTGCGACATAAGCTAAAGCCATTGAAGGAGACTGAAGAAAAGGTATGTGGTAATGCAAGGATAACTTTTGTTGATGGAAGAAATTTCCTAGATGGTATGAGGCATGAGCATGTATGTTTTGCTTTAATTCCAAAAGCTGGTAAGAGGAAGTAGAAGATGTTCTTGTAGAAGTTTGCAAATTTGTTGAATAATTTCAGGATATTGTATCCGATAACGTGCCTGATAGATTACCACCAGTCAGGAAGATCAGTCATCAGATGGACTTGATCCCAAGAGCGAGTTTGCCGAATAAGGCAGCACACAGAATGACACCTGCAGAAAGTGAGGAGTTGAACAGGACAAGTACATGAACTGTTACAGAAAGGATTGATCCGTGAGAGTCTGAGTCCCTGTGCTGTACCAGCGGTATTAGCACCAAAGAAGAATGGAGAATGGAGGATGTGTACAGATTCTAGGCAATAAACAAGATCACATCAAGTACAGGTTTTCCATTGCCACGAATGGATGATATTATGGACTGTTTGAGTGGAGCTGTGTATTTTTCAAAGATAGATCTGAAAGTGGATATCATCAAATCGGGTCAGAGAAGGAGATGAATGGAAGACTGCCTTCAAGACAAAGGAAGGACATATTGAGTGGTTAGTCATGCCTTTTGGGCTAACCAATGCACCGAGCACTTTTCATGCGGCTCATGAACGAGGTTCTGAAAGAATTTCTGGGTAAGTTTGTCATTGTTTACCTAGATGATATTTTGATCTTTAGTAAGACATTGGATGAGCATATGATGCATATTCGTATGGTATTTGAGAAGTTGAGAGAAGAGAAATTGTTGATTAATTTGAAGAAGTGCAGTTTTGTGAAGAAAGAGTTAGTGTATTTGAGATTTGTAGTTTCAGCAGAAGGTCTAAAAATGGACCCAGAGAAGGTACAGGCTATCCTTGAATGGCCTACTCAAGGAGTGCTACTGAGGTAAGATCTTTTCATGGTCTAGCTAGCTTTGACAGAAAGTTTATCAGATATTTTAGCAGTATTTGTGGACCCTTGACTGAAACAATGAGAGGGGATAGAAAGAGTTTAGTGGACTAAAGGAGCAGAAAAGAGTTTTCAATTATTGAAACAAAAAGTTACAGAACAACCTGTTTTAGCACTTCAGATTTCAATAAGGTGTTTTCAAGTAGATTGTGATGCTAGTGGTACTGCAATAGGAGCTAATATGAGCCAAGAAGGTAAACCTGTTGCTTATTTCAGTGAGAAGTTAAATGATGCCAAGAGGAAATATTCTGTTTATGATCAAGAATTTTATGCTATAGTTCAGGCATTAAAGAAGTGGAGACATTATCTGCTTCCTAAGGAGTTTGTTTTGTATACTGATCATCAAGCTTTGCAATATTTGAATAGTCAAGGAAAATTGAATCAAAGGCATTTGAAATGGGTTGAGTTTTTGCAGAGTTATACATTTGTTTTGAAACACAGAAGTGGAAAGTCTAATAGGGTTGCAGATGCTCTTAGCAGAAGGCAACTATTGCTGACAGAGATGCAGATTGAGGTGGTTGGGTTCAAGGAACTCAAGAATTTTGTATCCAGAGGATCCTGATTTTGGTGAAGCTTGGAAAGCTTGTACAGAACCTGTTACTCTAGACAGGACGAAATGGCTGGATTTTATCATCAAGATGATATGCTATTAGAGGGAGTCAGTTGTACATCCCACGAAGTTCTTTGAGGGAGATCTCATCAAGGAGAAGCATAGCGGAGGATTGGCTGACATTTTGGTCGTGACAAAACCCTTGGTTTGGTTAGTGAGAATTATTATTGGCCACAGTTGCAGCAAGATGTGAAGAAGTTTGTACAGAGTTGCCGAGTATGTCAGATGGCGAAGGGAGTGAAGCAGAATACAGGGTTGTATCAGCCATTACCTGTACTAGAGAAGCCTTGGGAGGATATCAGCATGGACTTTGTTCTTGGTTTACCGAGGACACAGCGGAGACACGATTTAATTTTTGTGGTAGTTGACAGATTTTCAAAGATGGACCACATTTCATTCCCTGCAAGAAGACTAATGATGTTGTTCATGTAGCAGAATTATTTTTCAGACAAGTAGTGAGACTTCATGGTTTGCCAAAGACCATAGTTTTCAGATCGGGACACTAAGTTTGTTGGATATTTCTGGCGTACATTGTGGAAGAAGTTGAAGACAGATTTGAAGTTTAGTTCATCACATCATCCACAGACTGATGGACAGACAGAGGTGGTGAATAGGAGCTTGGGAAATTTGTTGAGATGTTGGTTGGAGATAAGCCAACAAGATGGGATTTGATTTTATCACAGGCGGAATTTTGCATACAATAATTCTGTCAATAGAAGCACTGGTAAATCACCATTCCAGATTGTATATGGAAATAGTCCAAGAAATGCATCTGAATTGAGGAAGATAGATAAAGGAGAAATTAAGTAGTGCTGAAGCTGAAGATTTTGCAGAACACTTGAAGAACATCCATGAGGAGGGTGAGGAAGCATATTACCAAGATGAATGCACAGTATAAGGCTAAGGCAGATGAGAAAAGGAGGTATAAGGAATTTCAGGTTGGTGATGAAGTCATGGTTCATTTGCGGAAGGAGTGGTTTCCAGTTGGTACATATAACAAGCTGAAAATGAAGAAGTTTGGACCATGTAAGATATTGAAGAAACATGATTCAGGAAACGCATATGAGGTAGAATTGCCTACCGAGCTAAATATTTCACCAGTGTTTAACATTTCAGATCTGACAGAGTATCATGAAGGAGGTGTGAAGATGAGATCACAACAGCACAGTGGAGTATTCCAGCAACTAGTTCAGACACTAAGGAGATCGAAGATATACTGGACAGTCGTGTTGGCAGAGCACAAGGAACAGGACATATGAAGAATATCTGGTCAAGTGGAAAGGATGACCTGTTGAAGATTCATCGTGGCTAACAAAGAAGGAGGTTAACCGTCTTGGATTTCCTCTACACACCTGAGTCGTGACAGTGTCACTCTCAAATTACCCCGGGTGTCTGATGCAGGAGCATCCTGGGGTGTAAGTGCCATCTTGCATCACCCAAAAATATTTATGTTTTTATATTCAATAAGGGTTATTTTGTGCAGAGCTGCTATTTATGGAAAGTTACTATTTTTGGTAATTTTTGTATGTGCTCAGAATGGTCTGATTCTTTCTTGGAGGTTCATTTTGGTCATATAAGTCTGCCAGTAAAGTTTCATTGCCAGATTCAAGTGTATATTGGAAGATATTGAAGATTTTCGGTATTGGCAGCAGGGTACAGAAACTTTGAACTCAGTTTTGAAGGCTTAAGGAGGCCCCGAATGAGGTCGAAAATTTGGATGACAAGCGCTTGCGCCAGTCAAGCCTGTAGAGCACTTCGTGGCATTTCCGAAATGGGGTTATATTAGCCGAGCGGGTCAACTGGTGATGACTTATGGTCTTCGAAGTTGGGCCACCTGAAATGGCGGAAAATAATTTCTTCAAAATTTCTGTTCGGGTTTCAAAGGTTATCTTGAGCCGACTATGATGTAATAAAATGTAAAATAAAATAATTCTAAGTTTGGTCGGCCTTATTGGCTAAAATTCTGGGAACCTTCCCAGGCGGTGAAAAAAATTGGCCTATATAAGGAAGGCTGTATTATCATCTTAGGCAGTTCAGAATAGTTCTGAGTAGTAGATCTGGGTATAGTTCGAGGCTTTGTCCTACAGAATATTGTAAGGGAATGCCCATGTGGCTTTGCATATTGTAATTCTGAAAGTTTGTAATTCCACATTTGTGGAGATAATAAGAAGCCAATTTCTCTGTTCTTGCATATTGTTGTTGTTTCTCTATTTCTGTTAGGTGTTTGTGGTATTAGGGGAGCACCCTTCATCAATATATGTATATATATATATATAGACATATATATACA
>BSBK01014494.1:0-50000 GCA_027943335.1 Chamaecyparis obtusa
CTTGAATCAGTCCAAGTTAATCTCAACCATGCTATTTGGAGTTGTAAATTTTAACTCAAATTTACTTGAATTTATTTTCATCTGAAAGTTGAGTTAAAAATTCAACGCACCTCTTGGCAATGTGGACTGCACGTGTTGGAAAAAGATGAATACAATTTGTGTGAGGGAAGCTAGTTGATGTCTATATGATGTCTTGAATTTACAAATAGTTTACTACAACACCATACCAGGTGTAATAAGATTTTGTTCTGCATTTATATTCAAGCTTCCCACATTGCAGGCCTTCTTTTATGGAGACTCTACCATAATTTACATTACCTCGCCCAACTGTAAATGTTTTTTAATTCCTAAGGTGCATTTTTAAATACCTTTTAGTGATCCTACTCTAATGAAAAAAAAATAAAACAAATAGTTTGGTTGCTTAAGACTATGCCTATAAAGCTAATACAACAAATCAAGAAGATAAAGAGGCAAATTTAATCGCATTCCATAGAATTACGAACCAATAAAACCAAAAAAATAATGTATGTATATAAAATTAAATATTGGGATTTGTTTCCAGTAGTAGTAATGATACACATGATCTGTAATAACTATGTAGTTTGAGTAAAACTCATTAACCTATATTTCATGAGTAGTGGTTCACACGAACCCATCTCTCATGAGAATGAGTGGCTCAGTTGAATCTTGATAGAAATATCACAATTTGAGTTGATGTGGAAAATATCTCCTAATTATCAGGTAGATTCAATGTTAAAATAAGTTAAAAGTGAATTCTTCATTTTATTGATAATTATAAATTATGTTCTAATCATTTATACTTAAAATTAAGTTATAATTAATTTTTTCTAATGTTCATCAATCTACTTGTGATTGTATTGCATTTTTTTTAAAAAAGACTCTAAGTAAAATATTTAAATAAAAAATAATAATATGAAATTTTACCTTAAATTTTAAATTTGTACATTAAAAATTTAAATATAATGAAAAAAAGACAATGATATTAGTAATTAAAATTTAAATATTTATATTTGTTAAATATTTTTTTCAATGGCAAATACAATTTATAATGAGCGATGTTTTTTTGAGAGTAGGAAAAAATGAAATAAAATTAAATTATAAAAAATAGCATATATGAAACTTTGAAAAATCAAATTATAAAAAATAAAGTAAATGGAAAAGTTTTCGAGTTCATATTTTAAATTAAAAAAGAAGTGAAATATTTACAATGGTAGAATAAGACAAGTGAGCATATGTTTATTTTATCGAGCCAATAAACCACTTGCAGAAAAATTAAATGAATCAATATAGAAAGTAGAATTATAAATTTCCTTGCCTGTCTCAATCTGTCTTTCATAAAAACTTGTTGTAGCAACAAAAACCTACCTGCACTGCGATGGAAACTTTGTAGTCATGTTGCAACTAAGCTAATAGGGATGAATAAAAAGAATTATTGTGTTGCTATCAAAAGTCACCATTAACACCTTCTCAGCTATGTAATTTTTACCAAGAGATACAAAAGTTACTAGCTACAAAATTGAACTATATATCATAAGAGTTTTTAGATCTAAATGAACTGTAGATTACCCTTCATTTTGAATCTGTTCAAAGTAGCTTGAAGACAATCTAATTCATCTAGTCCTATTAATAGAAACCAAAATTTGGAGAACTATTTCATCGAACAATTTTTTTAAACTAAAAATGCATAACTATCAGCAAAATGCTTTGCAAGCTAAAAATAGCCAACCAAAAGAAAACTGAGTTCCATTCTCATATCAAAAGCCATCTGTTAATGCATTAATCTGCAAAATTTTCCGCCTTCCTAAGAAAAATAAAAATTAAGGAAAAAAGCTTGACTAGTAATCAATGGGTTACAAGGGAGACTTATATACGTGCCTTCAATGCATCAGTCAATCCACCATGCATACTCCCTTCTCTTACATGTTTTTGCATGGTAAGTGTATATCGTACATGCTTGACACAGGTGGATTCTTCTTTCCATACGAGGGACACATAGCATATATCCATGACCTGTATTGGTAGGAGAGAAATAAGATGCCTCATTAACTACCTTACAAGTGATAGTGCATAGCAATTTATTTTTTGACAGAGTTTAAGTGCGTAGGCTACTATTTGTATCAGAGTTTAGATGACATGCATTCATCTATGATTTCTTTTGATGAATTGGAATCTGAGAATGAGGATTGGATTTTGGTAGGCCTCTGAATTAGACAATAGTAATTAGTGTGACCACAAAAAAAGTAGCATTGAAAGTTTATTTATACAATCTACCACCTGAAATTTATTTTGGCATGTTGGAATGGAAACCCAAAAGGAGTGCATGACCAACTAATCTAACAAAGTTCCTTGATATCCTAGTAGACTGAATTTACAATATAGTCCAGAGTATTGCCTCACTATGGATCTGTTGTTTTCCAACATGCCTAGTAGAAGCACTCTGTGTACTTCTTTAAGAGTTGAAAAGGCCAAGCATGATGATGTTTCTTTTGTGCCATTTTTTCTTCTTCGAGTTACAATAGGAATTCACAAGTTGAGCCACATGAGAGAAGGAGAAAGAATGAAATTTTATGGAAACAATTAATACATTTCTTGATGAGACAGGAAGCTTGGAGAAGGTCAAGAGGAAAGAATCATGTGATAGCTATGCATCATCCAAACAACATGTCTATAGCAAGGGGGAAACTTAGGTCTACAATGTTCATTATTTTTTATTATGGCCAATATTCTCCTTTGATTGGCAATGTAGGAAAAGGACATTGTGGCTCCTTACAAGCATGTTTCCTGACCTTTCACAGAGGATTATTCATCATCTATAAGCCAAACTACACTCTGTTTCTTTGAAGGGGCCATTTTTCAAGAAGGTTGTGAGTTTTTTATATTACCATATTTATCTAACAGGGTTTTTATCTATATTTAACTACTTCTTTTTCCTATTGCATTCTTGAAGCCCTCTTAGGCCATGGCTTTTGGTTACTTGTGCTTTTATTTGTAATCCAAGATTTTTTTTCTATGTTTGCATTTGACAAGTGTTGTTATTTTCAAGGTGGATTTATTCGACAAGAGCTTTACCCTCTTTTGAAGACTGAAAAGGGACTGCACTTCACTTATGGGAATACACATAGTGATGGGATAAGAAAATCAACTCAAGGCATGGGGTCCTCAAAATCATAACACGTAAATCATTGTGCAAAAAATCAAAAGTATTGAGCCACGATAGAAAGCCTCACTTAGGCTGAAGGCTACTAATTAGTGTAGTTCGTAATGAAGGGTTATGGTCATCCAACTAGTCATAAAGAACATGTAGGAGAGAGAAGGTAGACTAGGTTATGGTTAACCAACCAGTCATAAAGAACAAGAAATAGTGACTTCCACTATGTATATCTCTCATCTGCTGATGGCTACCCACCTTGTACTTGCACTTTCCCCATCTCTTTCATTTCCCTTGCTTCCTTCAACAACTATTGCATGTATATTATGCATTATATGACCGTTAAAGTGATGAAATCGTTGGCAAGGAATAAAAAAAGAAGACAACTCGTAATGCAGATGGACGACTCATAGTCTCCCAATGGCATCCATTGCCTTTTCTACCAATCACAACTATAGATCAAACAAAACAAGTCGAGGCTTTCCAAAATGGAAATGCCTATGGCATAATTATAATTTGAATAAAAAGGTTAATTTAATAATTGTTTTTGTTCATGTAATTTTATTATTTTTAATTGTAGAAATTAAATAATATGATTTTATGTAGATTTAGTTATTTAATTAAGATAATATTTTTTTAGTTAAGAAAATGTGTTGGTTAGTTAGTTAATTAGTTTATTTTTATTAGATATTTTTAAAAATATTATGAAAATGTTACAAAACATTAGAAAAATGTATATAAATTATTAGAAACATGATATGAAAACATGAACCAACACAAACCTTAACATTAAATAAACATGAATCCTAACCATAAACCTAATTTTAAAAAATATCCCTAAACCTAATTGAAAAATAAATGTTAATATGAAACGCACATGAACGTTAACATTAAACCAACATGAAATTGGAACATGAAGCAACATAAACTCTAACACTAGAAACCAACATAAACCAAAATACTATAAACTAACATGAACTTTACTCTCTCTCTGACCAATTAAGACCTAAAATGAAATTAACAAGACGTAATAGGACCCCTTAAGAGCTAACATGAGTAATGAGACCTAATATTTCCTATTAAGACCTAATAAGACTCTTAAATTGATAATAAGACCTAATACATATTAATAAGACCTAAATGACCCTTAAGAACTAATAGGACCTATTAAGACTTAATAGGAATCAAGACCTAACATGTGACTAATACTTGACCAATTAGGACCTATTAATTGACATATTAAGACTAATTAAGACTTAACATGTGACTAATAAGATCACTTAAGACCTAAAATGAAATTAATAAGTCCATAATATGACCCCTTAAGATCTAACATGAGTAATAAGACCTAATATTTCCTATAAAGACCTAACATGATTAATAGGACCTAATGAGACCCTTAACATATAATAGGACCCTTAAAATGTGATTAATATTTCTTATTGAATTCTAACACTAGAAACAAACATAAACCAAAATACTAGAAACCAACTCTCTCTCTCTCTCTCTCTCTCTCTCTCTCTCTCTCTCTCTCTCTCTCTCTCTCTCTCTCTCTCTCTCTCTCTCCCCAATACCAATTAAGACCTAACATGATTAACAAGATGCAATAGGACCCCTTAAGAGCTAACATGAATAATAAGACCTAATATTTCCTATTAAGACCTAACATGATTAATAAGACCAAATAGGACCTTCAACATCTAATAGGATCCTTAACATGATTAATATTTCCTATTAAACTCTAACACTAGAAACCAACATAAACCAAAATTTACTAGAAACCAAGATGAACTTTCTCTCTTTCTCTGACCAATTAAGACCTAACATGATTAACAAGATGTAATAGGACCCCTTAAGAGCTAACATGAATAGTAAGACCTAATATTTCCTATTAAGACCTAACACATATTAATAAGACCTAGAATGAGACCCTTAAATTGATTAATATGACCTAATATAGACCTAATAGGAATTAAAACCTAGCATATGACTAATAGTTTACTAATTAAGACCTATTAATTGACCGATTAGGACTAATTAAGACTTAACTTGTAACTAATATGATCAATTAATACCTAACATGATTAATAAGACCCTTAACATCTAATAGGACCCTTAACATGATTAATATTTCCTATTAAACTCTAACACTAGAAACTAACATGAACTCTCTCTCTCTCTCTGACCAGTTAAGACCTAACATGATTAACAAGATGTAATAGGACCGCTTAAGAGCTCACATGAATAATAAGGCCTAATATTTCCTACTAAGACCTAACATGATTAATAAGACCTAATAGACCCTTAAATTGATTAATAAGACCTAATAAGACCTAATAGGAATTAAGAACTAACATGTGACAAATACTTGACTAATTAGGACCTATTAATTGATCGATTAAGACTAATTAAGACTTAACATGTAACTAATATGATCAATTAAGATCTGACATGATTAATAAGACATAATATGACCGCTTAAGACCTACTAGCATGAGTAATAAGACCTAATAAGACCTAATACAGGTACTAATAAGACCTAATAGGAACCTTAAGAACTAATAGGTCCTATTAAGACTAACTAGGTCCAATATGACCTATTAAGACCTAACAAGTGACTAATATTTGACCAATTAGGACCTATTAATTGACCAATTAAGACTAATTAATACTTAACATGTGACTAATATGACCAATTAAGACCTAACATGATTAATAAGATATAATAGGACCCCTTAAGACCTAACATTAGTAATAAGACCTAATATTTTCTATTAACACCTAACATGATTAATAAGTCCTAATAAGACCCTTAACATCTAATAGGACCACTTAATACCTAATAGGACCCTTAACAATTAATAAGAGGTCTAATATTACATATTAGCACCTAAATTGATTAATACGACCTAATAAGACCTAATACCTACTAATAAGACCTAATAGGACCCTTAAGAACTAATAGGACCTATTAAGACCAATTAGGTCCAATATGACCTATTAAGACCTAATAGGACCCAATACGACCTAACCTGGTGACTAATACTTGACCAATTAGGACCTATTAATTGACTAATTGACTAATTAAGACTTAACATGTGACTAATATGACCAATAAGACATGTAACATGATTAATATGACCTAATACTTGACCTAATACCACTTAAGACCTAATAGGACCCCTTACTTTCAATCTACATCTACATCTACATTGAACCATAACTCAAAGCCTCTTTTCATTAGAAATTTTTTAACATGTATGTGTTTAAATTTGTATCAACACACACACACACACACACACACAGATATATATATATATATATATATATATTATATATATATATATATATATATATATATATATATATATATATATATATATATATATATATATATATATATATATATATATATATATATATATATATATATATATATATATATATATATATATATATATATATATATATATATATATATATATTGTAACATGTATATTTCTTAAATTTGTAACATGTATGTTTCTTAAATTTGTATGTACATGTATATATATTTCATTTTTAAACTAGATGATTATAATGTACATGTGTAGAGATTTATATATATTCTTATTTATACTTCTGCATATACATTTTATCTATTACATGGCATCGAGTAGAGGGTCAATATATTTAGGAGAGCCTAGTGTACACAAGAGCATGGTAGTGGTAGTCACCTCTCCTCGCATAGATCGACCGATTCTAGAGAGGCCAGAGAGAAGCTATTTGCTTCTACCATTGATAGATTGACATGAGCCATAGAGGTTTTGGATCAGACTATTACTTCATCCAATACCTTTCCCAATAGGGATAGGGTGAACACTATTAGAGCTTATTTGTTGTGTATGATTAGCTTAGTTCAATCATACAACCCATATGATAGTATCAACATTGATACATTCTATACTTCTTTGTTTCACACTGTTACTGGCACTGTGAAGTATAGGCAGATTGATATAGATGTTTCCACCGCTATGGTGAAGACCATGTTTCCTCATTACCGAGACATGGCTAAGGTGAGAGGGTACATGGTCACGAGATGAGAGGATGACCTTGTCACACCATTTATTTATCCTCGATGGTTAGCTACTCATCATAGGTGGCCCTAGAAGGATGAGCTTCCACTATATTTTTGCAAACAATTGTTTGCAGAATTTCATTTACAGTATGATATTGATTATATAGATTATCCTAATCATGTTGGGAAGGGGAGGGAAAGATTATCTAATAGGTTCAGAGTGCTTGATGCCCCTATGCTCGCTAATAAGCAAGAAAGAGTGGGTCCAAACCTTTTGGTTGTACCAAAAGGTTTGAAATGACAACTGCAAGAGAGAGTGTGCCAGATGACATGATGAGGAGGGAGGTATATTCTAGTATTGTGAGTATCACCACATAGGTACAGAAGATGTTGTTTGATCATGTGGAGAGATACATGTTGCGTTCTTATTCCAGCATTCCTCCACTTGCACAAGATGCATCCTCCAGTGGTGATCCATATGATATAGTAGACATACCATCTCCCCTAGAGGTTACAACTTTATCAAATGTGGACCATTTGTGCCATACGTGTGCATTATTATCCAGTTATCTACTTTGTGCATATGAGGACTTATAGATACTCGGCCAGTTTCCACTAAGGAAGGTTCCATCATTTGTCATGACCATTCTTACTAGATCTATTGGATCACATTCTTAGCATACTACACCACCTACAACTCATCAGTAGACAACACCACCACGTACAACTCCTCAGGAGATTGCACCACCACCTAGATCTCCTCAACAAACTGCACCACCTACAACTCCTCAACAAACTACAATTGACAAGGATGCACCTCCCAGAGTCACTCAGGCCACTTCATCACATGCATCTCGTCAACTTCTTACCACATTGCTTACAGATGAGCAGATTGATCCTCCATAGATACCATTACATGAGTCATATTTGAGCTCTTTCAGGAGAGCATTAGAGGCTTCTATGGTATATATATTTAAATTTAATTTTTTTTAATTTAAAAAAATTACATATATATTTGAATTTTGATTAATATATATTATATATATATGTGTACTCCAGGAGGTTATCGATGAGTATGCTACACTATATGGAGAAATACAAACTCCATGCGATCGTATACATCATGATACATAGGTACATTGAGATGTTTGTTCAAAAATAATTTTTTTATTGTCATAAGTATTTAAAATTTATTATACATGTATGTATGTATGTATGTATGCGTGACATATTTCTTTTATTGTACACAAACATCAGGAGGAGGTGCACCTCCATCATGTCATGGATCAGGACATGGCTCTAGTTGAGCGACCATATTATTTTAGATATTTCATGTGACATTTCATATATAAATGTTATCTCATATTTTAGACATTTCATATATACATGTAGATATTTTAGTCATTTCATATATGTACATGTTATATGGTTGTGTGTTATTTCATATTTTATACATTATATAATTTAGACATTACATCAGATATTTTAGACATTACATGTTACATATTTTATACATTACATGTTATATGTTTGTGTGTTAGTTAATATTTTAGACTTATTTTTATATATGTTATGTATACATTATGTTATACCATGTACTAATGTTATGAATATTTTTCATTCATGTAAACTAATTTTCATATACACATGTACAAACTTTAAAATACAATTAAGTAATCTAACTAATGTCATGTAAGTAAAAAACAATTAAATAAGTAACTAACTAATGTCTTAAGGGGAGGTAATGCATCCCAAAATATGCACATAAAATATATATTAAAACTATTGAACCCTCAAAGTATATACACATGTACAAACTTTAAAATACAATTAAGTAATCTAACTAATGTCATGTAAGTAAAAAATAGTTAAATAAGTAACCAACTAATATCTTAAGGGGAGGTAATGCATCAAAGTATACAGTTACTTAAGTAAGTAAGTAACAATTATCAATTAATTAAGTAACTAACAAACATAATTAACTAAAGTATAATTAATTAACATTATTACCAAAAGCATAATTAACTAATTAACTAAGTATAATTAACTTTAACATAATTACCAAAAGCATAAATACATAACATAATTTACTAACTAACAATTACCAATTAATTAAGTAGGTAACTAACATAGTTAACTAACATAATTAATCAAAGCATACAATTAATTAACTAACTAACATACATAAAAATATACAATATATGAGTTCAAACATGAAAGTTCAAGCTATAGAGTTTAAATATGAAAGCACATGAGCTACAAAAAGAATTTTATTCTAAAGCTCCTGATAAATATAGTCTAGATCCTCTCTATCTTTTAATATCTCCAAAAGTTTTTAATGTTCTTCAATAGACAACCTTCACTTTTGATTGCCACGTCCTCTTTTTTGTAATGTCTCGAATTGCAACTTTTTTGCTATAACCAAGTGTCTATAATGTAGAACTTTTTGGCCACACATGTATTCAATAAATTAAACACCATTTTTGTTGATCTTTATTTTCTGATAATAGGTTCTTTCAATAACAACTAAACCAGTTGGATATGTATGTCCATCATCATCTACACTTTCTTCTATCAACTTGTATTTTTCTTTCATGCATCTTAGTAGATAATAATCTACACTTTCTGCATTGTCAAGATCCACAACTACAACAAATATCACCTATACAAATGAATTCTATTAAAATTAAACTTCACTTGCACGATAAATTAAAATTAAATAAAAGAACATGTATGTGCATGCACTTGTAACAACTAAATCAGAAACACACTCATAATCAGCTAAATATATAGGATTGTGAATGTTTATGTCAATGTCATCTTCTTCATAAGGAGGCATTCTTATTAACTCCTTCATATCCCATCGTGAAACATATCCATTTGCAATATTCTCACATTGACTCAATGGATTGTCCTCAATGCAGTGAGCACAAAAAAATGATTTTTCTCTTACTTGAATCAAAAGAGGCATGTGTTTTCCTATAGTGATCAATTGATGTAAACTTCTAATACCAACAATTCTTTGACAATTGTAAGGACTAGATCGATCTATATCTGTTACAAATATGAAATGAAAGTTGCACATTTTTAGATCAACAATTATGATAAGATAGATGAACATGAAATCAAATTTTAATTTAAAATATAAATTACCTTTCACTTCCCAAAAATAACATTTGTTGTATTTGGTGTCTCGAGGAGCAAAATGACTTTGACACCATTCAAAAAATTTCTTTGAATTCTCTATCATGTTACCTATACATTTCTGAATTATTAGTTTAAAGAAAATGGATCTAAGCTAAAATTATATTATTTAAATATATATATATATATATATATATAACTATTGAACACCATTTTTACCTGCAAGTTCATGTTGGTGAAGTGCACGCTTCACACATGCTCCTACTCCATTGTGCTATCCTTTTCCATGTTCACTTTAAAAGAAGTTCCACATAAACTTAACATTGCATTTAGCATGTTGCATGGCTAGCCAGTTAAAGGCTTTTGTAGATTTAAATTGTCATGCAAAATTAAGTTTTACATGCATACATACATGCCATCCTTTCATAATTTAACAAGTAATTAAATGATAATGAAAACAAATTGAAGTATCTATACACTTACTTGCACAACCATTAGATCAAATCCAGTGTTGTGAAGCTTTTATCCCACGATTTGCAATATCTTCAAAATACATTGTAAAACAATGAGCCACATAGCTCCTATCATGAACCTTATCATCACTGATATAGAAATGAACCTCCTTGATGATAATGCATTCATTTGGATCAGTACTTTCTACCTCATCCAAATCAAATTGTGCATGTCTATAGGTCACTTGCACAAATATTGCAACCTACTCAGAATGATAATATTGAGCTTGAAGCTCTATTTGAGGAGAAAATGTATCATTCCCAGAGAAATCTACAATTGAAAGAATACAACTAGGTGGAAAACAATCTTTGGAATCATGAAACTGTTTAGCTTACAAACATTCACCATGACAATGTTGGATATGTGATTAAATGAGAGTACAAAATCTGGTCATAAACTCAAGGTAGGGAAATTCACTCTCCTTCAATACAATTTTTCTAGATTCATTTCTGGTCTATGTTCGATATGTCTCATGTTCAAATCTTTTCCACAAAACTGGTGTTGAAACATTAATATTCTTAATTTGTAGTGGAAATTTATGAAAATCTCCACTATCATTGCATGCATTCTTTATACACTATAGTTTGAACTCATATGAGTCTTCTAACTTATCACATAAAATAGACTTCACAAATTGTGTCATACTTCTAGGGATGACCATATTTGAATCAAGAACTGCCATAACTTTTTTATATGATTGCAAGTATAGATGAAACTCAACATGATTTTGACAACAACAAGTTTCACGTACCTTATTTATGCGTACAAAGCAAGGGCACAACCTCTCAAACATTCTTTGACATATTTTCACATCTAAAAATTCTTTCTTGAATGCTTCAAATAATTCATTATGTGTTGTATCTATAAATTGTTTTGGATGTGCAATTTTCATACTAGTCTCTTCATCTTTCATCTATATTTTATCCCTTCTATTAGAAGAAACATGAGAGTGAGCAGTCCAATATTTAATGACCAATTTTTTTGCATCTTCAAAATTTTTGTCTTTTCGAGGAAGCCTACAAATATTTAGCCAATTATTTTCAATGTTTTCATCTAACATATTTCTCTTCTTGATATATCTTTGAACTATTCTACTAGATACATTCACTAAATCAAAAATTTCATGTACTTGTTTTCTCTATGTCAACCTCCTACTAGATAAAGTAGTCATCAATTCTCTACGTGCAACACTTAAATCAACTCCCCAACTTGAGTTATTAATGTTGTTCAATGCATCTTGTAAAATTTCAACTATTATTTGATTTACATTGTCTCCTAAATTTTTCTTTTTATCGACACCCAACAACTCAAAAACATGAGTCATTTTTTTTTTCCCGAATAACCTAACAAATAATTGAGTTCTTCTAGCCATACTTTTATTTTTAAAATATTCATCCCAAAGTTGTTTTCAATGCATTTTAATTGAACTTTCAGATAACATTTGTTCAGATGACATTTGACTGAAAAGTGAATCCTCATTCATCTCCATCAAGTTTCCCATGCCAAAATATATATTTCCACCTTCAGAACTACCAATTTGTTCTTCTTGAATTGTATCTTCTTGAATATCAATGGGTTCTTCTTGAACTTCAACATGTTCTTCCTAAACTACAATAGGTTGATCTTGATTACATTTTGTATGACCTTTCATTTTGTCATCCCTTATTCGATCATATTTTTTTGTTCTATTCCTTTTATTCACCATTGCAAAAATTATTCAGATTGAGAGATTCAATTCACCTGCAAAAACTATTCAGATTGAGAGCTTCAATTCACCTGCAACCTAGGGTTTTAATGCATGCAACACCACAAACAAGGTAAACTCCCCTCTGAAAAATATAAAAGAATCACTTAACTTGAAAATATTGAAATCAGGACTTGACATGCAATACCCAAACATAAATTAGAACTCAACATGATTTAATCACTTAACTCTATTTGTATTTAATTATTAATTTTTCTTTTTTACATATTTAATTAATTATAATTATAATTATATGCACTCTTTTAGTTAATAAAGAAAACTAAGCAACCTAGGGTTTTAATGCATGCAACATCATAAACAAGGTAAACTCCCCTCTAAAAAATATAAAAGAATCACTTAACTTGAAAATACCAAAATTAGGACTTGACATGCAATACCCAAACATAAATTAGAACTCAACATGAAAAACACTTAACTTCATTTGAATTTAATTATTAATTTTCCTTTTTTGCATATTTAATTAATTATAATCATAATTATATGCACTTTTCTAGTTAACAATAAAGAAAACTAAGCAACCTAAGGTTTAAATGCATGCAACACCATAAAAAAGGTAAACTCCCTTCTGAAAAATATAAAAGAATCACTTAACTTGAAAATACTGAAATCGGGATGTGACATGCAATACCCAAACATAAATTAGAATTCAACATGAAACTCACTTAACTCCATTTGCATTTAATTATTAATTTTCCTTTTTTGCATATTTAATTCATTATAACTATAATTATATGCACTTTTCCAGTTAACAATTCTTAACTTATCTTTAATTCAAATTTATAATTCAATTTTTATAAAATTGAATGCGCAACTTAAATTGCATACTAATGTTTAATTAATCAATTAATATTTTAGCACTTTAATAATTATGCATGATAATTAAATATTAAATAAATTAATTTATGTCTATAATCTCATCTTTAAATTTAATAATTAATTAACCCCTTTTATTCCAAACTAGACTTTTAATTAAGTATTTTAATTAAAGAAATATATTTAATTAAAACTTAATAATCAAATATTCTTATATTTAATATTCCAATAAAAAAATGGACTCCAAGTTTTTTGGTGGGAAAAAAATGGACTTAAAAGAATGTAAAGCTAAACAAATTAGGTTTCTTGAAGGCATGTAAGGATATAAACTAAGCAAGTGTTCGAATAATCAGATTGATAGAATACCCTAATTGGAAAAATTCACACATTTCTATAAAAGCTTATGCTCATAAGCAACCAAAATAAATATGTATTTATCATTCACAAAATCACAACAATCTAATCTTGCAAATTTTCTCAAGGATAATCAAATCACTCCAAAATCAAAAACCTATCTGGAAGACACAATAAAGACAATCTTTTCCAAAGAAGAATTGAAAAAAAGGTTTTCAATCCATAGCTTAAACCACCACTCGACAAAAACCACAAAGAACAATCCAAAAACCCTAAAATTTCTCAAATCTTTCACAATCCTCCAATTCAACCTCGAAGCCAAAATATATAAACCTGTATATCGAATATTGGCCAAAATCCTCCTAAAAAAGAAAACTAAGCAACTTAGAGTTTAAATGCATGCAACACCATAAACAAGATAAACTCCCCTCAAAAATAGAAAAGAATCACTTAACTTGAAAACACTGAAATTAGGACTTGACATGCAATACCTAAACATAAATTAGAACTCAAGATGAAAATCACCTAACTCCATTTGCAAAAAAAATCAAAATAATTAATAAATTTGAAAAAAAACTATTAAAATTCTATAAAAAATAAGTTTATTTAAAAAACCATTTATTACTGACCGAATTTTATAAATTTTGTAATTAATTTAATTCAAAAAATCATATTTAAAATTATGAGATTTAAGGGGCTTGGTCATCCATAGGACCATGTTTGGTCATCCATAGGTCTGACTAGAATGGGTTTGGCCGGAACTGGTTCAGTCAAACCCATGTGAAATCCCATGTGGTAGCCAAATAAGAAAAAAAAGGTGACTCTCAGAAGTTCTCAATTCTGGATCTAAATTCTCTGTCAAAATTTAATTTTCTGTAAAATCTAAAAATATTATTTTGTAGAGCTTAGAGTCAAGATTATGGTCATGTAATTTTTATTATGTTTTGATTGCATATAATATATTATAAGTTGAAAATACTTCAAGTAGGTATTTTAAAATTTAAGAACATGCTCGTTTGAAAAAAATTAAAAATAACAAATCATGTCAAAAAAATTTAAACTTTATATTTAACACTAGAGGAGAGAGTCATCTTCAAGAATATATAAGTTTTTTTTTAATGGTGTAGA
Organism: Chamaecyparis obtusa; assembly: GCA_027943335.1. NCBI lineage: Eukaryota > Viridiplantae > Streptophyta > Pinopsida > Cupressales > Cupressaceae > Chamaecyparis > Chamaecyparis obtusa. Next base: position 14,944 of record BSBK01014494.1, read on the forward strand.
TTTGATAGGGAAACTTTGGTGGGAACAAAAAACTGTTAATTTCAGATAACACCGACTTTGGATAGTTATAATAGACAAAATATATACTGAAATCCAATTTTTTATTTTTTTATGCACTAGCTATACATGTCATCTAAAACATATTCTTAAATCAAAGGAAAAAAAGATTATTTGCATATAGTTTTTTGGTGGGAACTAGACCCTAGATTTTCAACATATTTCACCAATAAAAAAATGGACTTCAAAATTTAAAAAACTATGTCAATTTTTGTTCAAATTTTTTAAAAAAAATTATAAGCATAAACTTCATCAAATTTTACACATTTCATTAGTTTACATCATCTTCAAATTCTAAGCACAAATACCATTTTTATGTCGTTAAAGTTGAAAAAATTGCATATTGTCATCCTTTTCCTTTATAAAAGTGTGGCAGAGGTTTGTACTTTTACCCTATAATAATTATTTCAATTGTAGTTTCAAACAATCTCCCTCTTTGGCACTGATGGAAACACCACATGTTCTACCATTCAATCCAAAAGAATCTGTACAACATTTTACTGAAACTCTCCCTTTTTCTTATTCTATCACTCTATCTTTGCTTAGAATCATTTTTTGTATCTTTTTCTCAGTTTTACTAAATCTCTCCCGTTAGTTTACTCTTGACAACTCCTTCTAAATCTCTCCCTGTTTGATAATAATTCCAAAGACATTTGATCTTCACCATGTAAATATCTTCATGTCAATTCTCTGAATTTTATTGCTCCCTCTAGCATCTTTCTTATGACTGATCAACATCTTGTGCTTTACTTTTCACAACTCTAGGCAACTCCAAAAGTGTGACCTCCTTTGCATCAATTTGTCAGATATTTTGATTTGTTTCATTTGATGCAGTCTCCTATATGTTACTAGGTAGCCTTAGTTAGGATAATCACCCATAATTTACCTCTAAGGTATTCATGAGTATCTTTAGGCAATGCCTTAGTGAATATATTTGCTAACAGTTCCTTTATATTCACATATTATAGTCTCACTTATTTGTCTTGAACTAAATCTCTCAAGTAATGATACTTGATAGAAATATGCTTAGTCTTAGTGTGCATTACAGGATTCTTTGATATATTAATAGCACTTGTTTTATCACATAAAATAACAACTAGCTCAGTGCTTTCCTCCTTCATACCTTTTAACAATTGCTTAATCCTCACTACATTTGAACAATTCACTGCTGCTGCTACATATTCAGCTTATCTTGTAGATTGGGAAATGCAGTTCTGTTTCTTTCTTCTCCAAGAGACTAATCTTTTTCCTATAAATAATGCACCACCACTTGTACTCTTTCTATCATCCATATTTCCTTCCAAATTTGCATCAATGTAAACTTTTAGTTCAAACTTGTCATTCTTCTTGTAATACAATCCAAAGTCCTTTGTTCCATTTAGATATCTCAATATAATTTTTACTGCCATCATGTGACTCTCCTTAAGATTTGTATAAAATAATGCAACATTCCCAACTGCTAGGGAAATATCTGGTCTGCTATGGACAACATATTGTAACTTTCCAATCATAGACCTATACAAGGTTTGACTTACTTCAGTTGTATAGTTAGTTTTTGATAGTTTTTGTCCAGTAGCCATGGGTGTATTTACTAGTCTAAAATCCTCCATACCAAAAGTTTTCAGTATCTCCTTTACATACTTAGATTGTGTAATATAGATACCTTTCCTCATCTGATAAAATTTCAAACCAAAAAAGGATTTGATATCACCAAACATAGACATTTCAAATTTAGTTTGCATCTCATTTGAAAATGTTTGACATAGGGCATCTCCTCCAAATATGATATCATCAACAAACATTTCAGATAACAAAATCCCTTTACCTTTTTCATTCTTCAGATATAGATTCTTAAACATTGTCATTTGTCCTTACAAATCCAATCTTTATCAAATAATTGTGTAGTCTCTTATACCATTGGTGTAACACAAGTCTTTCTCACTCTATCCTACCCTCCTCGAGGAACACAAAAGGCTATAATTCTAGCCTATAGGGCACTGACCTAGTATGCCCACAAGGATTCAAAATCTCAATCCTTTTCTTCTCAACTTGCAACACCAAGGTTTGAATCAAGCTTTCTTCACAACATCACTCCATAGCTACCTACTAGCTCCACCATCCTCAAAATAGGGATGTTGTGTCTATGCTGACCCTCAAATGGAGAGGAGGGTATCTTCATTTAGAATAAGGTCTAAAATCATGTTTGAACCCAACTCTATCAAGGCAAACCCAATCGCAATCAAGATTTACTTATTGACTGTCCCAAAAAGGGCTACAAGGCTAGTAGGCCTTATTAGACACCTTTTGGCTTCTAGCTATTCCAAAATTCTCCAAACAAGGTCCACAAACAATTCTAGATTTTATTACCCTTTTGGAAGGGCTTTCAAATTCTTCTGGTCTCCTTCGTCCAATCTATCCATATAGGGGTTTCCTAGAAATAGGGCTAAAATCAAGGGTTTCCTTGTTCACTGACTGAACCAGTGAGGGTTTGATATTCCTCATGTTCAAACCTTCCACCAAACCTTCTCATTGTTAGAGATTCTTGCTAACACATCTGGCCTCCTCTCCACATGCCTATGTTGAAGCAATGAATTCTTTCAATCGCTCTTCATAGCTTTGCAATACACTATGATCCCTAGCCATGCATTCCTGGTTCTCCTAGGGAATCACATTAAAAATACTTCTATTGATTTTTAGGGCCCATCATTGCAGCATCATATATAACAAGGAGTCTAGTCACAAGTCCCAAAGGGTCATATAGTCTAGACAGTGGGAGAGTGGCCGAGCACTCCATTTTACAAAACTCTATTTGGACCAACCCCAAATAGGTCAAAGAACAAAATATTTAAAAAATAATACTAAAAACTATCAAAATGAATCACTACCACTACGAATAATTAGATAAAATCCTAATCTAACTCATGAAATAGTTATAGTCACTCTATCAATCCATTTCAAGCTCTGTTACACACTGGTCTTTAATTCCTCACAAACATTACACAGCAAAAACTCATTCCATGGCTTGGTTTCTATACTAAATGATTCCCAATGTCCATAATTAGGGTTTTCCAACAATATATACCCAATCCCATGTGTTTAGACCTTTGGGTTGGGATTTGGGTCTTCTAGAGCCATTTCCCAGGTTTTTAAGAAATGTTGTCATGACAACTTTCAAAGTTATCGCAACAACTTTTGGTGGGTAATCCAACCACTTGGTCACACCTATTTGTGACTTAATAAAATCATTTCTAAGGTCTTTAAGACCATAACCAGCCTCTAAAAATATCAAAGAGGTACTTTTCAACCTTTTAAAACATTTTCCACTATTTGGCAACTCTAGCTAAGTTAGCCAAATCTAACTCAACTTGACTCAACAAGACTCACCTAGGACTTAGGGAAACCAAGAAAGGACTAAGAACTAACCAAAATACTTTAGAGACCAACTAGTCTCCTTATTGCACTAGTAGCTTGGCTAAGGCCACTACCAGCTAAAAAATCAACACTAGGGACTCTAGGTACCAAGTAGCCTTGCCTAGGTGCCCTGCACCATACTCCCACACAAACAAAAAGCTCAAGTCACTCCTGTGAATAAGATTTCCTCTAAGATTCCAATCTTATTAAATTCTATAGCTTCAACCCATGTAGCCTTTGATTCAAGTTTGTTCTTCCATTGAATGAGGTGTTCCATGTATACCTTATGTCTAGTGGTCTTCTTGACCCTTGAGTCTAAGACCTTCTTGGCTTCTAGTTGTACCTTGGGAGGTAGTGCATGAGGTTCCACATCAGTATGAATCTCTACACTATTGACATCTAGCTCAGTGAGAGGACCCTTGTATTTGATCAAATTAGTCACATTGAACATCGGGGAGATGTTCAGTCCACTTGGCAGGTCTAATTTGTATGCATTAGCCACATATTTAGCTAGGACTTTGCAGGGACCTATTCTCTTCATTTGAAAATTTGTAGAAAACCTTTCTATAGCCTTGAATTTTTCAAATGAACCATGACACTATCTCCTACTTTAAACTAAATATTCTTTATTTTCTCATCTATCTTGGCCTTCAAATTTAGAGTTGATTCTAGAATGTTTTCCTATCTTGTTCTTGGATCTCCTTCATTTTTTTAGTGAATTATTTAGCATGACCACTCCTATACTCCATGGATCCAAGGTCTCTAATCTCACATACACATCTTGGGTGCATCCCATAAAAAATCTCAAAGGGACTCTTACCAATAGTCTTGTTCATACTATCATTGTATGCATACTCTTCTTGGGGAAGAACCACATCCCATGTTTTCCCATACTCTTTGGTTAGACACCTCAGCAAGTTTCCTAAGACTTTGTTAACCACCTCAATTTGGCCATTAGTTTTAGGGTGATAAGTTGAACCAAATGAGAGATTGGTGCCCAATGTACTCCATAATGTTTTCCAAAAGTGGCTCATGAACTTGACATCCCTATCTGAAACAATGCTTAGGGGTAGTCCATGGATCCTTACAATTTCTTTAAAGAAAAAATGAGAAATGTTACTAGCATCATATGTAGTCTTGCAAGGTATAAAATGCCCCATATTATTAAATCTATCTACCACAACATAAATGTTGTCATGACCATGCTTTGTCTTGGGTAAGCCCACAATGAAGTCCATGCTCACACACTCCCATAGTCTATTTGGCATTGGTAGAGTTGGGTACAAACCTACATTTCTAGATCCTCCTTTTTCCTTCATGCATACTACACATTTCTCAACATATTTGGTTACATCCCTAACTAACTTTGTCCAATGATAAAACCTTTACACAAGGTCTATCATTTTGATCACCCCAAAATGACCACTCAAGCTACCATTATGATTCTCTTGTATGAGGTTTTCCCTCATGGATCCCTTGGGAACACACAATTGATTTTCCCTAAATGACGAACCACTTTAAAAAGTAAAATCAGAAAACTTTCTATGAAAATGACTCTAAAAATCAGAGCATACCTTGTAGGCTTCACCAAAGTCTTCATCATCCTTATAGAGGTCTTTGAAACTCTCTATCCCAATGCTACTTAGCTACTCTTCTTGGATGGTTAGAAGCCTCCTACTTAGTGCATCTGCAACCTTATTCAACTACCCCTTTTTGTGCTTGATTGTGAAAGTGAATGCTTGGAAATATTCCATCCACTTTAGATGTCTATTCCTCAATTTCTTGTATGTTTATGTAGCTAAGGGCGTGGTTGTCAGTAAATACCAAAAAATCCTTTGGTATCAAGTAATGTCTCCACTTTCTTAGAGATTGTACCAAAGCATACAACTCCAAATCATAATAAGAGTACTTCGTCTTAGCTTAATTTAGTTTCTCACTAAAGAAGGCTACTAGTCTACCTTCTTGGCTTAACACACCCCCTACTGCCATCCTATTAGCATCACACTCCAAGGTGAATAATTTGTCGAAGCTAGGCAGCCTAAAGATAGGTTATGTTTCTACTTGTTCCTTCAACCTTTTGAATGCTTTGTTTATTGCAGAAGTCCATTTAAACTTGGTATTGAGACCACCTTTAATGGTATCCACCATTGATGTATAAATACCCCTAAAATTCCTTATAATTTTTTTGTAAAATTGAGCTAACCCATGAAAGCTCTTACCTCTTTTGATGTGGTAGGTGTAGGACAACTTAAGATATCTTCCACCTTACTTGGATCAGTCTTTAATGATCCATGGGATACGACAAACCCAAAGTAAACAAGCTCTTGTTTGAAAAACTCACACTTTTCTAGGTTCATAGATAACTTCTCCTCCTGCATCCTTTTAAGGACCATCTCTACATGTTTCAAATGCTCTTCTACTATCTTACTAAAAAATGAGTATATCATCTAGATACACTACCAAAAATATCCTTGTGAAATCCTTAAGAACTTCATTCATGAGCCTCATTAATGTGTTATGTGCATTTGAGAGGCCAAATCGCATAACTCTCCACTCATACAACTCATCAGTGGTTTTAAAGTTTATCTTCCACTCATATCCATCCTTGATTCTAATTTGATGGTGTCCACTTTTGAGATCCAATTTGGTAAAGTACATTGCCCCTCCAAGATAGTCTATTAAATCCTCAATCGTAGGTATGGGGAACCTATACCAGATTATAATCCTATTTATGGCTCTTGAGTCTATAAAAAGCCTCCACTTACCACCCTTTTTAGATGCCAACACAACCAGGACTACACAAGGGCTTATGCTCATTCTAATCAACCCCTAATCCAAAATTTCTTACACTTGTCTAGCCACCTCCAAGTTATTCTCTTGAGTGATCTTGTAAGTTTCCTTATTGGGAAATGATGCACCTTGTACAAAGTCTATTTGATGACTTATCACTCTCCTAGGAGGTAAGGTTGATGGGGTACCATCACTAACTATGTCTCTATACTTCTCAAGCAACTCTTGGATTGTTGATGGCAATGGATTTGTCTTGGTTTTCCCCTCCTCTTTGGGTTTGAGTAGAATAGCATACTCATCACTATGCTTTTCCTTGAGGACTTTGATGAACTCTTTCCTACCACTCATCAATATGCTATGGGTATTGGACTGAGTTTCATCCTCTTCTAACAATGAATGAATCTTGAAAGTCTTGTTATCTTTCTTCAAGGATATAGAGTTCTCCTTTCCATCATACACTGCACTCCTATCAAATTTCCAAGGCCTTCCTAACAGAAAGTGGCATGCATCTATGGGTAACACATCATAAAGTAGCTTGGCCTTATACCTTGCACTAGAAAACTCCACCCAAGTCCACTCATTCACCAATAGACTCTTCCCTTTATTCAACCATGTCACCTTGTATGGATTGACATGAGGGATCTTTTCCAATTTTATCTTTTTCACAACTTCTTCTGATATGATATTGTTAGTGGAGCCTGAATCCACAATCACCTTACACAATTTGCCAAGGATTTTACATCTCATTCTAAACAAATCTCTCCCATGCTTGGATTCTTTCTTAACCATCTGTCTAATAAAAATCCTCTTGAACATTATATTTTCTCCCATTTCTACTTTAATATGGTCAACCTCAGGTGTCTTGACACTTGCTGTGTCTTCATGGGCATATGCAATCCTATTTTTGCTATTTGATGAGGTGGGCTTATCAGGGCACCTATAAGCTGGGTGACCCAATTGGCCACAATTGTAACATTTCATAATTGCAAAGTATGAGTTTCTACTACCTATACATCTTCCTCTATTAGGGCCTCATTGTGTACCTCTACCTCTAGATGACCCCCTCTTGGATTTGTTTCACCTCCATGCTTGGTTAGCTTGGATTCCCCTTGGTTTCTCTACTCATTACCCCTGCCTTGATAACCACCTCAGTGACCCACTTGGTCTCTACCTCTGCCTCTACCCCTATTATTTGAATCTCCCTTCTTTTTGTTCCTCTCTTCAAACTTGAGAGCTAACTAATGAAATTTTTGAATAGTGGTTGGAGTCCACAAGCTTATCTCCTCCTTGATGTTCCATTTTAGACCACTCAAATACCTAGATACCTTAATGGATTCCTCTTCTTGGATCTTGGACCTAAGGCATAACTTCTAAAACTCCTCTATATAAGAGGCCACATCCAAGTCCTTTTGTTTTAATTTGTGTCTCTTCTTGTGAGGTTGTCTTTCATAGTCTTCAGGCAAGTAGTTTTCCTTCACCTTGGTTACCATGGATTTCAATTGGCTATAGGTAGCTTTCCTAACCTGACTCTTTCATCTTGTAAGTACTTCCACCATGCTAAGGCTGATCTTCTTAATCTTGATTTGGAAACCTTGATCTTTTGGACTTCTATCACACCCTCACACTCAAAATAGTTTTCCATCCCCTCAATCCATTCCATGAGTATTTCAATGTCCATTTTACCACTAAACAATGGTAGTCCTTCAAATGCCTTTTCATTCAATCTTTTAATTTCTTTTCAAGAATTGTTCCTCATTCATTGGGGGGTCTAGTTCAGGGATGATATTCTCTTCATCCAAATTTTTTTTACCTCTATTACTATTTTCATCATCTTTATTCTATTCTAGAGACCTCTGATCAACTACTTCTTGGAGTTTTATCCTCATCTCATCCATGGCATCTTCAAGGAGCATATTCCTATCCTTTTTCTCTTCCACCTCTCTAGCTAGCTCTGCATTTGTAACCATAGTTCTCTCCCCTACTGATTCAACAATATATAGAGACATACACTAACCTCTAACTCTTTAACCCTTCTCTGATACCAATCTAGTGTAACACAAATCTTTCTCACTCTATCCTAGCCTCCTCAAGGAACACACAAGGCTATACTTCTATCTTATAGGGAACTTACCTAGTATCCCCATAAGGATTCACAATGTCAATCCTTTTCTATTCAACTTGCAATACCAAGGTTTGAATCAAGCTCTCTTCACAACATCACTCCATAGCTACCTACTAGCTCCACCATCCTCAAAATAGGGATTTTTTGTCTATGATGACCCTCAAATTGAGAGGAGGGTATCTTCATTTAGAATAAGGTCTAAAATCATGTTTCAACCCAACTCTATCAAGGAAAACCCCATCTATATTAAGATTTCTTTGCTAACTGTCCCAAAAAGGGCTACAAGGCTAGTAGGCCTAATTAGACACATTTTGGCTTATAGTTCCAGACTTCTCCAAATGAGGTCCACAAACAATTCCATATTTGAGTACCCTTTTGGAAGGTATTTCAGATTCTTCTAGTCTCCCTCCTCCAAATTTTCTATATAGGGGTTTCATAGAAATAGGGCTAAAAATAAGGGTTTCCTTGTTCACTAACTGAACTAGTGAGGGTTTGATATTCCTTATGCTCAAACCTTCCACCAAAGATTCTCATTCTGGGAGATGCTTTCTAACACATCTTCCCTCCTCACCACATGCTTGGATTGAAGCAATGAATGCTTTCAATCACTCTTCATAGCTCTGGAACACACTGTGATCCCTAGCCATGCATTCCTAGGTTGCCTAGGGCATCACATTAAAAATGCTTCCCTTTCTTTTTTAGGGCCCATCCTTGTAGCATCATATAGTACAAGGATTCTAGTCACAAGTCCCAAAGGGTTGTATAGTCTATACGCTGGGAGAGTGACCTAGCACTCCATTTTACAAAACTCTGTCTAGACCAACCCAAGACAGGCTAGAGAATGAAAGATTTAAAAACTAATACTAAAAACTATAAAAGTGATTCACTACCACTACTAATAATTAGATAACATCCTAATCTAACACATGCAATAGCTACAGTCACTCCATCAATCCATTTTCAAGCTTTGTTACACACTAGTCTTTAATTCCTCACAAAGATTACACAACAAAAACACATTCCAGGGCTTGGTTTCCATATTGCATGATTCCCAATATCCATAATTTTTTTTTCAACAATACATATCCAATCCCATGTTTTTAGACCTTTGGGTTAGGATTTGGGTCTTCTAGAGCCATTTCCTAGGTTTTTAAGAAATGTTATCATGACAACTTTTAAAGTTGTCACAACAACTTTTGGTGGCTAAGTCAACCACTTGGTCACACCCTTGTGTGACTTACTACAAGCCTTTATAAGGTCTTTAAGACAATAACCAACCTTTGAAAACATCAAAGAGTCACTTTTCAACCTTTTAGAACATTTTCCACTATTTGGCAACTCTAACTAAGGCAGCCAAATCTGACTCAACCTAACTCAACAAGACTCACCTAGGACTTACAAAAAATAAGAAAGGACTAACAACTAACTACTTGAGAGACCAACTAGTCTCCTTATTTCCCTAGTGGCTTGGCTAAGGCCACTAAAAGCCAAAATAATCAACACTAGGGACTCTAGGTACCAAGTAGCCTTACTGAGGTGCCCTACACCAACCATGCTTTGGGGGATTGTTTCAATCCATATAGTGCCTTATTTAGTTTAGAAACTATGTTATTATTTCTTGGGTAAAAAAAATCCTTCTGGCTATTCAATTATACTCCTTCTAGTATTCCATTCAAAACTACAAATTTGATATCCATTTGATACACTTTGAATCCTTTAAAAGTTGCATATGCAAGTAGAGTTTTCACTCCTTCCAATATTGCAAGTGGGACAAATATCTCTCCATAGTCAATGTCTTCTTCATGTGTGTATCCCTTACATACCAATCAATATTTGTTCCTAGTGACCTCTCCATGTTCATTTAGTTTATTTCTGAACACCCACTTTATTCCAATAACATTCTTATCTTTTGGTCTGAGCACTAGTGTCTAGGTTTTTTTCTTTTCTATCTACTCTATTTCTTCATTGATGGCTTGAATCCAATCTTTATTCTCTAAAGCATCTATCACTCTCTTGAGCTCAAATTCACATAACAATCATGTTTGATCTTTCAACTTACTTCTTGTCATGACTCCAAACTCTCTATCTCTAATGATTTGTTCTGGCTTATGATGTCTTTTCACATACTATGCCAAAGTAGGCTCAAATCTCCTTTCTACTTGTTCTTGATCTTCATGTTCATCTTATAGATTCTCTGACTCCTCTTATAATTTCTTGGCAACATCCTCCTCATGATTGACATTCTCTTTTTGTCACTCAACAGGTTCATGTTGTTGCCTGACATATTTGTTTTCTGGTTCGGGTATATTGCTAGCCTCTCCTTCTTCCATATCTAAAAAATATCTCTAATCTTAAGGTTCTTTATTGCACTCAACTTCATTTTTTCTGCATATTCATTAACTCTAACATTTGCACTTTCCACAACTTTGTTAGTGTTAGAATTCAAACACTTGTAAGATTTTCTCTTAGTGGAATATCCTAGGAATGTATTCATCACTTTTAGCATCAAGTTTACCATTCCTATTATCCTTTAGATATAACATTTTCTTCCAAAGACTTTAAAGTATTTCACCTTAGGTGCATAACCATACCATAATTCAAAAATGTATAGCATTTGTACCTTTTTTATTTGTACTTGGTTCAAGGTATAAACAACTATACTTACAACTTCTCTCCAATATTTTTGTGCAACATTTTTCTCTATCATCAGTGTTATATCAAAATCCATATTTGATCTATTTCTTCTCTCTGTTATACCATTTTGTGGTGGTGTTCTTGGTGTAGACATTTTTCTCTCTATTCCTCTATCATTTCAGAATATGTTGAACTCATTTGATATGAACTCTCCTCCTCTGTCAGATCTCAAACATTTCAAATTTTTACCTTTTTTTTTCTCAACTTTTGCTACTTAAAAAACTAAAAGGCATTAGATATCTCTTTCAGGAACATCACAGTCATCATTTTAGAATAGTCAGATCAACAAACATAATGAAATATTTATCACCATAGTAAATTTTCACACCAATAGGTCCACAAAGGTCAGTATGAATCAATTCCAAAATATTATCAGAAGTATATGTCTTGCTCTTGAAACTAGACTTTTTCATTTTTCCCAACTGGCATTATTTACACATCATATTATCAGGTTTCTTCAATCTTGGTAAACCTATAACTTTCTTCATCTTAGAGATATTTACCAAATTCTCAAAGTTCACATGACACAACCTCTTATGCCATGACCATACATCATCAAATTGCGCAAAAAAACATATTTCTTTAGATAGGCCTAGATAGAATAAATTACCTCTTGTTTGTTCTTCGTGCTTCTAATTAGTTCACCAGTGGCATCAAATATTTTAGCCTTCTTGTGATGGAATTCAACTCGGTAATTAGTACTTTTCAACTGTGCAACACTCAAAAAATTATAGTTAAGACCTTCAACCCAATAAGCATTGTCACATTTGATCTTATCAGCCAATATTATTGATCATTTTCCTTTCATAGGACATGGTGCATCATTACCAAACTTAACACTTCTACCTTTGTAATGATTTTATATTTCAAACTTACTTTTATCACCAGTCATGTGATGTGATCAATCACTATCAATAATCCATTTATCACAATTACTCACATATGAAATAAGTGTAGTTTTCTCATCTTCATCAGAATCATATTTCATAGAAACATAAACAACTTCTATATCACAATCATCTGATTCACTAGTTTCACTATCAGTTTCTTCTTCAGCAATATAACAAGATTTCTTACCTTTGTCTTTGTAGTCCTTGTACCTTCTGTGATCTTTGTCATTTCATTTTTTTTTATAATTTCTTTCCCTTCTTTCATCCTTGTCATTCATGTTAGGGAATCTTGCTGCAATATGGCTAACTTTGTTACATGAAAAACATATTGTAGGAATTTTTTCTTTGAATTTTCCTTTTCCTCTCGCTAGCCTTCTAGCCATAAGTTCCTGAAGATCATCTAGATCATCATCAAAAGTATCACTGTCACTATCGATGTTACTATCCCTATTCACATATCTTTATGTTCCTTTCTTAGACTTATGAAGAACCATTTGAGACTTGAATCTAGATTCAATGTTGTGAGTAGTGAAATTATAAAAATTAGACAATTCAAAAGCAGCGAGTCTACTAACAAGACCTTCCAAAGTTAGGACATTACCAGGAGTACATATTGATTCTTGTATTGCAAAAAATCATATAAAATAGATAGGAAGTAGGGTTCTCAAAACTTTACTAATAAAAATTTCATCATCAATGTTTCCATTAGCTCCTTTAATAGAATCTACTACCTCTTTAACTCTTCCACAATATTGAACAATGTTTTCACCTTCAAGAATTTTGATTTCATCAAAATTACCTCTCAAGCTTTCAGATTTGGCTCTCAGCACACTTGTGTCCCCCACATAGATAGTTTCGAGTGTGTCCCACATTTTCTTTGCATTTGTATAGTTATTGATCTCTTCAAATTCAGGATAGCTTAGGTTTGATGCAATCTCCAACATTTCTTGATTGTGTCCTTTTTTCCTTCATCTCATCGGCTATCATAGATGCAAAAATTTGTACATAATCATTTTCCACATAGTATTTTTCTGAACCATGAATATCGACTAAGTGTAATTTCATTGAACTCTTCCATGCAAGGAAGTTCTCCTTGTTAAGCTTTGGTACCTCCTTTTTGTACATCTTGATCATTAGCTTTAATTACCTATAAAATTTCTCCTTACAAGCACCAACAACTCTGATACCAATTGTTATAATGATTTTAGAATAACTAAGAGGGAGGGTGAATCAGTTATCATCAGGTCTAGATGTACCAACACAACTTTTAAACTCTTCAACAAAACTTAGATATATTCATGAACTCACTCAGTCTCTATAAAATATATCAGTAACATAAAACTTGCAGTCCACTACCCAAAAGTAATCAACTTACAGAATATAAAACTTTCAACAACACATCAAATAACACTCACACAAGTATAACAATAGGATTTAACGTGGAAACCTTATATGGGAAAAACTACTAGTAAGATGCTATTAAGTTTTCACTCTTATGAAGTGAGCTCTATGAGAAGCCAACCTTGTTAAAGGTTTACAATACATACTGTTAGGTGTGACCCTATTAAAGGATTTAATCACCCTATTAAGAGTGGCCTCGTTAGAGTATATGCAACACTAATTTTGACAGTTTGGTAAGAATAAGTCCTTCATGTGTAGTAAAAGACACACACACAGATATATATATATATATATATATATATATATATATATATATATATATATATATATATATATATATATATATATATATATATATATATATATATATATCATGTAAAATAGACAAAATTATCTCTAAGGGATGTGACGAAGAAAAATAGTGGAGAGAATCATTTAATGTAAAAGACTATTCATCCACTAGTTTTCTAGATCTATTGCACACAGATCTATGTGGTCCTACCAAAAAAACAAGTTTTCAAGGTGAGAGATATTTCATAATCTTTATTGATGATTATTCAAGGTTGACTTGAGTTACATTTCTTAGAGAAAAATTAGAGGCATTGGATAAGTTTAAAATATTCAAGGTTAGAGTTAAAAATGAACATGGTAGAAAGAAACTAAAAGTTTGAGATCTGACAAAGGTGGAGAATTTACTTCTAATGTGTTTGAAAGTTCTTTTGAGAAACATGGTATTAAGAGATATTTTTTAAAATATAGAACACCATAGTAGAATGGTGTAGTGGAAGGATGAACTGGACAATTTAGGAAGTAGAAGGACTATGTTAAAGGAATAAAATTTACTAGAAATTTATTGGAGATAAGCATTACATACTATTTTATACACAGTAAATAGAGTTTTATACTGGAAGAAGTATGATGAGACATCATATGAGTTATGAAATGGAAAAGCTTCTATAGTTAATTATTTCAAAATATTTGCAAGCAGATGTTATATTTGGAAAGATGAAGGTAGATCTTGGAAAATTTGACAACAAAGATAATGAAGGAATATTTTTGAGATATTCTACTAGGAGGAAAGCATATAGATGTTACAACAAAAGATTGAATAAGATAGTTAAAAGTGTGAATGTCAATGCTGAAGAGGATTTTCGAAAGACAACTAAGAAGCACATTACACATGGATCAGATACAGAGGATAAAGGTGTATAGTGAAAAATATGGGTGGCGTCTAGAATAATTGGGGTTTGCACATAAAAGAGACCCTAAACCAATATTTAACACATACAATAAATTCTAATTATATGGAAAGTAAATCTAGAAGACTAATATTGAAATGAAGAAATAAAAAGTACTTACCTCTGAAAAATGATTTTCTTAAAACTTTGTCAAACGGTCTCAGAAACTATTGATTTTTGTGTTTCTAAACTGAAACTACAAGATGTAGAAAACCCAAAAATCTTTTTATTTTATGAGAAAGGTCAAACTTGAACTAGGTAGAAAGGTCTACCTTGATCCCTTTATGTCGACCTTGACCTGTGTTGCTCCAACAGAAATTCTATTCATGGATCTCAAAAGTTTACTGAAAAGGGTATCCAGATTTGCACTATAATTTGTTGTTATGTACCTATTCCTATAAGAAAAATTATTTTATTTATGGTGGGGGAGGGGTTTTCCTTGGTCAAACCCCAATTTAGGAATTAACCTTGAAATTGAATTAAAATTATAGTAATAAACAAAGTAAATGAAATATTCACCTTGCCTATGTTAAAACCCTTGTGGAGGATTCAAATTCTTGAATCCACAAGTACGGATGCTCCAAATGAATGTAGAATTAGTTGTAGGATGTCTCAAATCAATTTTCTTTAGATCTTCGACACCAATCTTGAATGGATATGGATGAAGAAATATTCAACAAGAGGGCTCCATAGAGATTGAATCCTTCAATGGCTACAAATGGATCTCCTTGATGAATTAGATCTTGAATGCCTGAATTCTTTCCTTCTCCTTCTTGCTTGCTTGACTGAAAGAGATTGCATAGTTGATTGATAGATGGAGGATGGATCAAAATGAGAGAAGAAGGCCTCTTTATATACTAGTCTTGGGCACAAACTTCTAGAGAGGCCGACATGGGAGAAATAAATCTTTCTGAAACCCGACATCTGGAAACTTTGGGATTTTGAAATTTAGACCTTGGGTCAAGGTCGAGGTCAACCTTGACCTAAAATACTGACCTTGCCCCTGAGGTTAAGAATCTCATAATTTCAATTTAGGATACCAAAAGTATGTAGGAAAGAAGTGGACAATGGCATAGAACAAGGGAAAAATCTAGATCCAAGTCAAAGACCCATTCAAGGCATTTGACATGACCCCAAACCAATCACTCAAAGGGCCAAACCAATCCTAAATGGAAGTGCTTCCATTTTCCAACGCTACATTTAGACCCCACTCTAGCAAGAGTATGGACTCAATGAAAACTCTTGGTAAAGAAGATCATAAACAAAAAGACAATCTTATTGAAATCAAAGGGACAAAGGAATCCTCAAGTCCCCAGGGACTCAAGTCTTCATCAACTCCAAGATTACAATAAGAGAGACATCACTAGAAGAAAGAGAGAAAAGGGGAGAGAGGAGTGGCTTTCTCGCCCAGTAAGATGTGTGTATCTCACTGTGAACCACAAAAAGGATAGGATGGTCCACCAAAAAAACACTTGATATTCACCCCATAAAGTTGTGCACCTTCTAGTAGCTTTGTGAATGTATTTAGTGTGTCTTCTAATGCCTTTTATGAAGTACCCATGGATCCATATCCTCATATCACTATAGAATACATTTATAAAAATGTGTATCTCTTTAGGATTTAGCAACTTATGTGCATTACCTTCCAATGATTTAGCATATTTGAAATTGAAAATGCGCGTGTCTTCAGTATTTAGATACTTATGTGTATTACCTTTCAAGGATTTAGCATGGTGCAAAACAAAAGGTTAGAAAAAAAATGCATAATATAGAATGAGGGAGGCCATATATATGCCCCCCTTCTTAAGATGGAAAAATACCTACTATTTTGACATGTTAAGGAAAGAAAAGAACAAGGATAAAACCTTCTTCAACATCAAGACAATATCCATAGACAACACCTAGTCCAAGCCAAGAAGGTCACAGCTCCTATGAGGCCATGGAAGGGATGAATGCAAAGAGATATCATGCAAGAAGGGAAAAAGTAACCCTTGTGAGAGATAGCACACTATTTAGCTTCCAGGGTGAGAGATTTATCAACCATGGAAAGCCAATGTCAAACAAAAAAAATAGGTTATGATCAAGGACATAGATCCTCACTGTAAATCAAAATTTTCATGTATGATTAGATATCATATAATAGATAGATACTACTTAACCAAGGAAAAGTGGATCCCAGAAAGATAAAAAAAGAAGGAGATGGCATCTTTACCCCCTAAGCATAGGAACAAGGATGGAAGAGGACCTATTATATTTCTCAAAATACTATATAAGACAACGAGCCCCCAAGGATTAGGCTAACATTGTTTACATAATGTGGAGCTCCATAATAGGAACATAAATATTATTTAAAGGAAACAAGATTGAAACACAACTCATTGCCACATGATATATAAATAACCTTACTATTAATGAGCTTCCTAATCTTATAATGTTAAGCTTGACATTCATTAGTAGAGTGATCATGAAATCTATGATACAAAAAAAAGGAAGAGTCTTCAAGTGTGGACAACATTTTTTTTTTGCATTTAGGTCTAGTAATCATCTTAGCATGAAGGAGTTTAGGCAAAATAAATTCTTGGTCAAATTCTTTGATAGGTTCATCTTGTTTTGAAGTGTTATTTGAGAGGTTGTGAAAATTGATTTGTTGTTGAGGATTAAATCCTAATCCATAAGAATGCTCATACCCCCCATTCTGGAAGGGCATTTGAATTCCCTATTTATGCTTACCACATCCTTGACCATTAAATCCTTGTTTAACTAGGAAATGATGACCAGGACCATAATGAGAAGACATATCAAAAGGAGTCAATGGAACTTTAGTAGTCACTATGTCATCATTAGTAGGTTTGATAGATTCATTTTGGGTAGAAGCAGTGACAAAGTTATTACGAAGGGCATTAGAAGTAGAAGAAAAATCTTGTTGTTCAAACTCTCTTTGTTGCTTCATAAAATCAAGATAAAAACCCTTATACTCTCCAATAAAGGTAGGATTAAAATCCAAGCTTCCCCAATAATCACCAGGAAGAGCATTAGAGGAAGAAGGATTAGGAATAGGAGTACTATAGGTTTGAATATTCAAACAAGGGTTTGGCACATCATCTGCATGAAGTGTATACATTATGTTATTATGAATAAACTTCACTTTACAGTTAAGGGTGGAAGGAACAACGTGCATCTCATGCAACCAAGTTCTACCCAAAAGAAGGTTATAATTAAGTGGTCCAGGTATAACATGAAAAGGAGTATTCAAGATGACTGCACCTACTTTTATAGGTAAGGTAATGACTCCCAAAGTGTTCTTATCAATGTTATCAAAGCCATGTTTAGGAATATTGTCAGGTTGAATAGTTGAAAGATCAGCTTTAATTTCTTTGAACATGTCCATGCTACAAATATTAAGCCCAAATCCATTATCAATCGAGGTCCTATGAATGATACTCTTATTGATAGTAACAGAAACCATACGAGCATCATATTGATTCTGAGCTTCTATAGAAGGTAAATCCTTTTGAGTAAATACAATATTATGAGGACCTGGGGTAGCATGCATGCATTGTGAGAAGGTATTGATTTTTTCTTGATTAGGAGGTGGAGTGGGAAGAGTTACGAGATATTTTTTAAAGTCTTCATGGTAGGTAGGCGAAGTTTGAAGAAGCTCCCATAAAGAAATCTTGGAATGGTATTGTGCAATCGGTTTATCAAATCATACTCCTTGTTAGGAAGACAAGGTGGAGGAGGAAGAATGGGTTAAGAAGGTGGTAAAGAAGTAGAAACCACCAGATTAGGTTGAGGGTTATTCCTTGTATGATTGGTGTGAGCTATCAAATCTTGATCATTGAAAGACTCTAAAGACTCCATAGGTTTACCTTTGATAGTAATGCAAGGACAACCTTATATAGTCAACAAGGGTTCTAAATAAACTATGTTAGTTGTCTCAACACTACAAATAGATTCATAAGAAGGAAGCAAAGAAGACATCCTAGGAGGAGATGAGGTAGGATCTTGATTCTCCATAAGATCATCACTAAGAGGGAGAGCATTAAGGGAATTCATATCATTCTCTACTAATGCCTCATTACTAGAAGGAATCCAAAATGGAGGTAAAGCATCTATAATGTCATCTTCTATTGCTAAAATGTCCACATAAGGGGAGTGTGTTTTAGAAAAAGAGTCACCATCATGTATGAATATGTCATCCATTAATAAATCACCCTCTTATATCAAAGCTTCTTCATGAGGAGAGGATAAATCAATGTCTTTATCCAAGGGATCATACACAATGGTTTCATGAAGAAGAGAGTAATAAACATCCAAATCCAAAGGTTCATCCCAAATAGGAGGATTATCATCAATAAAGCACATTGTAGGAGAGCCATAAATCACTAAAGCTTGATCCCTAGAGGGGAAAGAAGGTAAATTATATTCTAAAGTAGGCTCATTAGGAGAATAATTAACATCAATACCCAACTCATCTCTATAAAGAGAAATATGATGGGAAGATAGATTAAAGTCATCTTCTTTCTCTAATATATCCTTACAAGGTAATACAAGAGAGAACAAAGCAACATCACACACACTAAATAAAGTCTTTCTAGGTATAACACCATGCAATGGTAAGGTAAGAGGAAGATGTTTTGTAATCCCAAAAGTTATAGAAGAATGTTTGGAAAACACTTGAAACAACTTGTGCAACATGATTAAAAATATAGAAATGCATAGAAAATAGATCTAGATATATCCAAATGCATTCAAATGAAATTTATAAGCATGAAAAGGAAATCGAACACCACAAACACAATAGGGCATCTAATTCCACAAAAGATAGGGGGTAAGCTTGTTGGGTTCACCAAAATTTATAGTGAAGGTGAACACACAAGATAACAGAAAGGGAAATCTAATACCAAAAAGAAAGAGTTATTGTAAAATGGGTTCACCAAAATGTATAGTGAAAAATATATATGGGGTCTAGAACAAAGGCAGTTTGTACATAAAAGAGACCCTAAACCAATATTTAACACATACATGAAATTATAATGATATAGAAAATAAATCTAGAAGACTAATATTGAAATGAAGAAATAAAAAGAACTTACCTCTGAAAAAGAATCTGCTGAAATATTTGTCAAACGGTCTCAGAAACTGTTGATTTTCATTATCTTAAATTGAAACTGCGAGATCCACAAAACCTAGAAATATTTTTCTTTTTTGAGAAAGGTCAACCTTGAACTAGGTAGAAAGGTCGACCTTGACCCTTTTATGTTGACCTTGACCTATGCTACTTGACATAAATTCTATTCATGAATCCCAAAAGTTTTCTGAAAAGGGTGTCTAGATCTGCACTATAATTCATTATTTTGTACCTGTTCCTTCAAGAAAAATGGTTTTTTTTTGTTGTGGGGGAGGGGTTTTCCTTGGTCAAACCCCAATTTAGGAATTAACCTTGAAATTTAATTGAAATTTCAATAATAAACAAAGTAAATGAAACAATTCACCTTGCCTATGTTAAAACCCTTGTGGAGGATTCAAATCCTTGAATCCAGAAGTATGAATGCTCTAAATGAATGTAGAATTAGATGTAAGATGTCTCAAATCAATTTTATTTATATCTTCAACACCAATCTTGAATGGATCTTGGAATAGGAAGAAGCTTGAATGGATATGGATGGAGAAATCTTCAATAAGAGGGCTCCATAGAGATTGAATCCTTCAATGGCTACCAATGGATCTCCTTGATGAATTGGATCTTGAATACTTGAATGTTTGAATGATTGAATATTATTGAATGCTTGAATGCATTCCTTCTCCTTCTTGCTTGATCGATAGATAGAGGATGGATCCAAATGAGAGGAGAAGGCCTCCTTATATACTAGTCTAGGTCACAAACTTATAGAGAGGCTGACATGGGTGAAATAAATTCCCATTAAGCCTATATTCGTAGAAATGGACCTAAATTATGTAAGGAAACTTACGTGTGGAAACAGCTTCCTACGCTAATCTCTATAGGAGAGTATTGTGCAAATTCTTATAAATCCTTACAATTTCAGATTCGTTAACTACTTTAACAAAGATATTGCAACCACATACAATGCATACAAAAAAATAGAGAATGACACAATGATATACCCTGGGGAAAACCTTTCGGTAAAAAACCCCAGCACTCCAAAACCTGCACAATGTATTATCTTCAACACAAAGGTTACAATACACTTGCAATGCAAGTTCTTTCAGGAGATGAGAGACAAAGCCAACAAGACTTAAATTTCTGTTATATCTCTCCCATAGGAGCAGCATCATATATATAGACTCCTTTGGACCCAAAAATAGGCACAACCACCATGACCCATGCACAAAGCCACATGTACATAGTTGTTACATGCAATCACAAGAATAGGCGTCCATCCCTAGAATAGACTATGACAGCTTGTCATAGAATCCACCAAAAATAACGGTCACAAGAGAAGTGTAAGAGAATATATCATACCAACCTATTTTTGGCATATTCTCTTACACACACTAACCACTTCTTGTTGGGTGCCCAAATAGGCCCAAGTCATAAGATGCTCTTACACCTGTCATAGCACATTCCTTAAATAGTTCTTACGCATCATAGGAATCTGTTATGACCGTTTCAGTCATGATCTCCTTACGCACAATATGCCGACACATCAAGTGGAGTGACACATCAACATGCCAACTAGACATGTACACTCACACTTAATTACATTATTTGCAAAAAATACATTTACAAAACAAATAATAAGAATAGGAATTATCCAAGGTTGAGACACCTTATTCCTAACATTCTCCCACTTGTCGAACACCTTGTAAGAGCAACAGGAACTTTAACCGCTATAGGCCAAAAGGCCCATAGACTCCGAACACCATCTGAACTTCTCAGTGCCCACTGGTTTCATTAATGCATCTACAACATTCTTCACAGTATCGACCTTCTCCAAATTTACCTTTCCATCTTCCACCATATCTCTCACAAAGTGAAACTCCACATCAATGTGCTTCATTCTGGCATGGAAAGTTGGATTCTTTGCAAGGCAAATAGCGCTCTGACTATCACACCAAATAGTAATCTATTCTGCATCAACACCAACATCAGAACACAATCTTCTAAGCCAAATGGCTTCTTTACAAGCATGAGTAGCAGCCATGTACTCAGCTTCTATAGTGGACAAAGCAACCACAGGTTGTCGCTTACTCATCCAACTAATGGCACCACCAAACATAGTGAACACATAAGCACTGGTGGATCTCCTGCTATCAATATCACCTACCCAATCTGAATCCACAAACCCATGAATACAAACTAAATGCGGAGATCTAGAAGAGTTACCATGATAACATATGGAGTAATCTGATGTACCCCTCAAATATCTGAATACTCGCTTAACTGCATTCCAATGTACCCGTCTAGGATTAGCCATAAACTGACTCAGGACTCCCACTGCTTGGGCAATGTCTAGTCTAGTATAGACCATAGCGTATGTAATGCCCAAAAGTTCGGGTCAAAACACAACCAAATTTTTTTTTTTTAAAAGGTTAAAAGTTTGTCACGATCGATGATGCAGGATAAGAGTGAATATGTCAACGTCTCAAGAGACAGGTGGTCACACCTCAACATGGTAGTTTCTAAAAGATGCTAGTTGGAACATGATCAAAAGAAGTTCATCGATCGACAGTCTATCAGGCTAAAAGGTTAACTAAGTGGAATGGAACGTTAATCGTTAGTGTAGTTCTATACTTAGGTTAACCATTTCCCACCAAGAATTCGATCAAGGAAGGTCTTAATAACATAACTTAGTTTAATTAAGATACTAAGTTATTTCAAAGTTAAGAGGTTTTGTTAATTCGAATTATGAACAATATCAACGTTAATCTATTTGTCATAAAGATTTTCAAGGGTAAACGAATATAGCATTCTTATATATATAGGTAAATAATTTCCTATATATATAAATCCAAGTCAAATTGACTATCATATATGAAAATATTGTGAATAAAATTAAATAATCAACTACACCATTAACCATCGTATATTAATTAAAGATTTATAACCAATGATTATTACTAAATAACATATAAACATTATTAATTAATATTTATAAAGTATTAATTAATTAATAAAATTATTAATTAAATTAATAAACTACAATATATTAATTAGTAATATTTACACACTATATCATTATAAACATTGAACAATTTTAAAATAATCAAATAACCATGAACAAATAAAATATAACTACCTATGTCATCATTTACAAATTAATATTAATACAAACATACTAAACTAGCTTATCTAACATTAACTATCTTAATTCTAAACTAAAATTATTAACATGATATTAATATCTAATTAGCATTAAATCTACTTTCTAAACTAACTTATCTAAACACTAAACTATCTAATCTACTAAAATAAACATCCTACTAATTACTCTTATCTACTAACCTACTCAAACTTCATATCAAAACAACCTATTAACCTATCAACTCCTAGCCTACCCACTACTCACACCTCCCATCATGCAAGTACATGGGGGTGCGTTCCAAGAAGGAAGAAAAAAAAAGTTTTCAAACAAATTTAAATGCCCCTCTTCAAGGACCTACGCCTAGAATGCATAGGGAAGAGGGAAGCATGGAAAGGGTAGTGGAAGGTGGGTCCCACTCCCTTCCATGTCAAAATAAAGTACCCTCA
The DNA here is from genome assembly GCA_027943335.1 of Chamaecyparis obtusa. Classification (NCBI taxonomy): domain Eukaryota; kingdom Viridiplantae; phylum Streptophyta; class Pinopsida; order Cupressales; family Cupressaceae; genus Chamaecyparis; species Chamaecyparis obtusa. The sequence goes on from BSBK01014494.1 coordinate 38,260, forward strand.
ACAAGTTTTGAATTAAAAACAAGGTATGGTCTTTTAAAACCTGCGTGAGTTTTGAAGACAAAGAGTTTAAAGCTAATAAAAAAAGTCTAGGTGATGTGTCACTCAAGGACACTATTCCATCCAATAAAAAGGTTGGAATTAAAGACATTGACTTTGCATTCCTTCACATGCACCTAGAAAAGGGGAGATATTTAAGAAGGTAAGAGGTAAAGTAGATTAATATTTTATTTGTTTAATATATATTGAGGTGGCAAGTTTATTATATTAAAATGACTGTGGTATGGATTTTGTATGGGATTTTTATCCCATACAAAATTCAGAGAGCATTTTGCTCTCTTAAAATCTGGAGAGTGTTATTTTGCTTAAACTATTTTTACATCTTCTTGCAAACTATGAGTAGTATATCTTAATCATTTAATTAGTCTCCTTAATGCATAAGGAAGTCTATTGTCTTAAGATTGATAGAGTATCAATCAGGGTTAAATATAGTTTGATTGCAAATCAATTGAAATATCAACATATAAATTAATTTGTTCATTCTTTCATAGATGTTTCATTACAATTGATAGGTCTAAAAGAGTGATATGAATCAAATGGAGATTATTTTCAATGATCATGACATTTAAATCATCATATATGAATCTGCAATATTCCTACTTCAACCAAAATATGAAATCTTATTGAAATTGATACAATATCTATTCTATCAATATTGAGGACTCATTGCAAAAAGGAGAGTAATTTCAACTATATCCTTTATCTATTCTATCAACTTTGATTTTCATTTCACAAGAAGGAATAACTTCATTATCTCAAGAAGTAGAATACATTGGATATGGAAGAAATGATTCATCATTTTCAATATAGTCATCTCCTCAACTAAAATACATATTCTTTATGATAAAGAAGTATTCACATTTACAACTAATTAATCCAAACTGGTGTAGATACTCAATGAGAGTTCAAGATGGAATAACAAAACTCATCTTCATTACTAATCTCTTACAACTTCACAATAGCCAAAAGGCATACAATCAACATTACAAAATAAAACAAGAAGATGATCTTCAACAAGGATCAACAATACCACATCATAGGATAATTCTACACCAAGAGAGTGGACTTTTTCAAGCATCATCCACATGAGTCTTGACATCCAAACCTGCAAATAAAAAAAATGGAGAACCATGGGTGCTCACCACCCAACCTAGGTCTCTTATGAGACCACCCCCGAGCTTGGAGAACCAAGGCTAAACGGGTATGCAACAAGATCAACAAAATGCTCACAAACAATATACACAAATGCACATACGACAAATTACTCCCTTCCAAGGTTACACAAATGAGTCTTACAAGCTCATTGAGAAGGTGGAGGTGGGCTTTTCCAAGGGGAGAATGCCATTACATACAAATTTTCTCACCATGAGTATTCAAATGCCTCTTCAAGGCTACATATCCAAATGCCTCTTCAAGGCTACATATCCATGCATATCCAAATGCCTCTTCATACACATACTTTTCTTAACATCCTCTTCAAAATACAAGAATGCAATGGCTTCCATGGTGCCCATACACCATGGACTTATCCCTCTTCTCCAAGAGAAGAGACTCTCACCTCATGGAGAGCCCAACTAACCCCTCCACCCATAGGCCACTTCTTCTCTTCCCAAAGAGTGAGTAATGCCTCACACCCATAAACAAGAACTCCCTCAATCAAGCAAAAAGAACAAGATCAAACCATGAAATCAAAACCCAAAATCCCTCCATTACAACACATTGTCACAACAAGAACCAAGATTCATATGCATGAGAAAGCAAAATATAAGTTAATCTAAAGAGCAAGTAGAAAGGCTTCCATGAGAAGAGTAACCAACCTCCATAAGTGTGATGGAAATGGAAATTTGAGAAGAGCTTATCCACTATCCTTCCTCAATCCAAACCCTAATGTCTCCAAATGTGGAGAGTGGGTGAACACCCACTAAATCTCCTAAGGGCCTCTAAAAAGGCCTCCAAATCTCTACCCACCCACCATCCATAAATGCAGACTTGACTCTATGGCCTTGTTGTCTTCCCTTGTCCCCTCATGATAAATGCATGATTGAAAGAAAAGGTGGAGTTGGGTAAAGATCATGACTTATCCAATTTCTAAGTTGAGGGAAAATGGGTCATAAAATAGGTTACCAAGGTCACTAGGGAATTAGGGACATGCTCAAAACCTTCTTAACTCATAACCCTATCCATAAGGTACTTAAATTATGCCAAAAATGACCATTAGAACCCCTTATTGGCCTCTAGAAGTGACTAGAACAAGGATGAATTAAAACAAGTACATAACAAGTGTCAAATGACACTAACGATTACACATTACATACCCAAGGTCATGTCCTGGATGACAACAAGAAATTAACTAATAACACACATGCAAAAATCCACATTTACTAGGAGTTCACATTACAACGAGGCTTTTAATCCCATATCGGATTAAGCTTTGGCTTACTCAATTCACATATGTTTAACCTTGGTTCTCCGATTAATTCCATGGTTCTCTTACCTACACACTCCTCAATGCAGCATCAATAATTCAAGGAAGAAAAACCAATATGAATAAACATATAAGATATAACATCTTCAATTTAATCAAAATTCAATTGCTTAGTTTCAATTTCATAATTCAATTGCATCTCTAATGCCTACTAATCTTGTAATTCAATTGAAATCGTGATCATCAATAATCTAACATCATCACAAGGTAATCATCAATTACTCATAACATCAATGCAGTGAAGATGTCTAACATGATATTCATTTGCAACATAGAATTCGATTGCATTCTTACAATCGCTTTCTCATAATTCATGATTCAATGCATACATCTAATCACTTTCATATAGTGCATAATTTAATTGCATATAATTTTATACACATAATTTATAATTTCTACTACGTACTCAAAGTCACATTAAGTACAATGCCCACATATAGATCATAATCCAAATTCAAGCTTGCAAACATATAGAATACATTCATTATTTCAATTCAATTCAATCTACATAATTTGATTGCATAACTTCATAGTACTCCTAATCTCAAAGATTCTCAATTTTTCTTAGCATGATATTTAAGATAAATCGATGGTTCAACATCGATAAGGGGGTAACCATATCCGTCGGGTCCTATTAAATTCTTATCACAAGTATGATTAAATTTCCTAATCCAGGAAAACAAAATGCAGAATAATCCTATAAGTCTAGGGTCTAACAAATCCTTGTTCACTGTTCTAATAATATTGCCAAAACATCACTATGGTATAGCCATATAATACATCATCAAAGCATTACTCAATGGAACCTTAATTAGTCTTGCTGGATCTGAGATCCATAGGATAACATATTGCACCCAAGATTCACTTACACAATTAATAACCTAGAGATATCTCCTCTATCATAGCGACAATTAATTGATAGGTACTGATATGAAGGTACAATATATAGGTCTATCCCGGTGTACAATTATGTTAGGGATTTACCAATCAACCAGATACTACAAAACCCCTTAATCATCCGACATCAAAGTGTCAAGGAAAAGGTGGAAATGGGGTGGGCCTTACAGCGTACATAAGACTGCCAACTGCACTAGCATAAGGTACTCTACTCATGTCCTCCACCTCCCTAGGAGATTTTGGACAATCATCTATAGATAACTTTGTTCCCATAGAAATAGGAACACATAGTGGTCTACAATCTACCATGCTGAACTTGTCCAACACAGACTTCACATACTTACTCTGACTCAACCAAAGTTTTCTGTTAGACCTGTCTCTACTGATTTCCATACCCAAGATGTACCTAGCTGCCCAAGATCTTTCATCTCAAACTGTGCTGACAACTGAGATTTAAAATCAGAAATCATACCCTTACCCTTCCCAAATAACAACATATCATCAACATATAATGCAACAATAAGAAGGCGATCATTTTCAACTCTGAAATAAACACAATGATCTGATTTTGATCTTACAAATCCAATTGACAACACAAAGGCATCAAACTTAAGGTACCACATCCTAGGAGATTGCTTCAAACCATATAGAGATTTCTTTAATCTGCAGACTAAGGATTCTTTACCTTTAACAATGTAGTGCTCAGGCTGTGACATATAAATCTCTTCCTCCAAATCACCATGAAGGAAAGCTCTCTTCACATCCATCTATTCTATCTCTAAATCATATGGTGTAGTAAGAGATAACAAAAATCTAATGGATGTCAACTTTGCAACCGGAGAGAATATTTCACCATAATCTATTCCCTCTACCTGTGAATACCCCTTTGCAACCAATCTAGCTTTATACCTTTCAACACTACCATCTACATAGAATTTCTTCTTGAACACCCATTTACAGCCAACAAATTTTCTCCCTTTAGGCAAAGGTACAAGGTCCCAAGTTTTGTTTTTCTCCAATGAAGCCATCTCATCATCCATAGCCTCAATCCAGGAACCTGCATCTTCCATGTCCAAAGCCTCTTTCACAGATCTAGGCTCATCAGTGTTAGTAATCAAAGCAAAGGCACAACTGGAATCTAACATAGAATAACCAAACCTTTCTGGTTGCTTTCTTTCTCTCATGGATCTCCTCAAGGGCTGAGGTTGAGGTTGTTCTTCCTCTTCTTCTGAACTATCAGAGATGCTAGAGCTCTCCTCATCATTAGACCCAACATGGTCTCTCTGTTCAGTCTTCTCAGGGGTAGGAGGCAACTGAACAACATCTTTTTCCTTTTCTTTTTCATCTAGTTGTAGCACAATAGGAGAAGATGTTAGCTCTCTGAAAATAACATTTCTACTATACAACACCTTACAAGTCACGGGATCCCAAAGCTTGTATCCTTTCACACGAGCACTGTATCCGATGAAAATACATTTAACAGCTTTGTTTTCCAACTTAGATCTTTTCTCCTTTGGAACATGTGCATAAACTTCACAACCAAAAACATGAAGATGTCTAATTGAAGGCTTCTTACCAGACCACACCTCCATGGGTGTCTTACCAACAAGGGCTGATGTAAGAGATCTGTTAACCAGATAGCAAGCAGTGGCCACAGCTTCGACCCAAAACCTTTGTTCTAAACCAGCTCCACTAAGCATACTCCTAGCCTTCTCCATCAGTGTCCTATTCATTCTCTCTACAACTCCATTTTGTTGTGGGGTATAAGGAGTTGTCTTATGCCTCTCGATACCTCGTTCTTTACAGAACTGTTCAAACTCTGCTGAGCAAAACTCACCACCATTATCAGTTCTCACACACTTAATCTTCTTACTAGTCTGATTCTCTACAAGAGCTTTAAATTCCTTAAACCGAATAAAGACTTGTGTCTTAATTTTAAGGAAATAAATCCACATCCTTCTACTGTAATCATCTATGAAAGATACAAAAAATACAGACTTGGAGATTGAAGGAACTTTTACAGGACCAAATACATCAGAATGAATAAGATCCAAAACATCAGAAGATTTGTGAGAACTAGAGTAAAAATGAACACAATTTTGTTTACCATAGACACAGTGTTCACAGAATTCAAACTCAAGATTGCAATCATTTAACCCCTCAATGAGATTTTTATTTTTCAGGGTTCTGAGACCCTTTTCACCAATGTGGCCAAATCTCATATGCCACAACATTGTCTTTTCTGCAGGAAGCTTACCTTCCAAAGTATTTGCACTACCATCGGAACCAATAGCCACAGACTTCTTCACTGCTTGTTCAGATGGTGAGGATGAAGAACTATTACATAGAGGAATACATGCATCTAGCTGAAATAAGGTACCTCTCCTAGTACCCCTTGCAAGCACTATCGATCCTCTCATCATCTTGCATCCTTCTTTCAAAAAAACAACTTGCACAACTACATCATTTAGCATACTTACAGATAATAGGTTTCGTGCCAAACCCGAAATGTGCATAACTCTATTGATTCCCTTTACTCATCCATCAGGAAATTTGATAGTGACCCTTCCATGTCCAACTATCTTTAGGTGAGAATCATCACCCAAGTACACCTTTCCACCATCGAACTCTTCATATTTTGAGAACCAGTTTCGATGAGAGGTCATGTGAAAAGATGCACCCGAGTCAACCAACCACACATCATTAGATGCATGGGCTGCCAAAGCTGTGATGAATGCATCGCCATCTTCTTGAGATCTTTCTGAAGCTGAATCTGAACCTTTCTTCTTCTTCTTCGGCTCTTTGCAGTCTTTACGGAAGTGCCCAGATTTATCACATTTCCAACATTTTTCTTTGGACTTATTGGAAGTCTTTGACTTCCCACGGGATTTGGATCTTCCCTTATTGTTAGAATTATTGTCATTTTTCTTCCCTCTTTCAGTCTCCCATGAACAGCAAAGGCTTCTTTTTCTGAAATGGAAGCCTTTCTCCGCATCTCCTTTGATAGCAGTGAAGACACCACATCATCCATTTTTAAGGTGACTAAAGTGCTTCCGAGAGCCATCACAAGATGGTCCCATGAATCTGGTAAAGAACACAAAAGTGTGTAGCAACGATCGTCCTCCTCTAACTTGACACCAGCTGATGTCAACTGTGTAGCCAGTAGATTAAATGCATTTAAATGATCCGTTAAGGATCCACCTTCCTCCATTCATAGAGAGTACAACTTCTTCCTCAAGAACAACTCGTTCACTAGAGATTTGGCTTGATACACGGCCACAAGTCTTTCCCACAAACTATTTGTGGTTTTCTCATCTAGAACATTCAAAAGAACTGCATCGGTTAAACAGAGTCTTATGAGACCCTTAGCTTTACGGTCTTTGATATCCCAATCTGCTTGAGCTATAGTTGTTGGTCTTGTAGCACTTGAAGTCACTTCCCATAGGTAACGATCTTCCAACATGTCTTCCATCTTGAGTTTCCACAACTTGAAATTAGTGCCATTAAATTTCTCCACCTCCATTCTTCCATATGATGAACTTGCCATCTCAATCTGCAAATAAGATTCAGAATGCTCTGTGAAAAACTCCCACTCAAACTTGAGATCAGCTCAAAAAACCCTACCCAACAACTAGGATCAAAAGTTGATCAAGCTCTGATACCACTTGTAAGGAAACTCAGGTGCAGAAATAGCTTCCTACGCTAATCTCTATAGGAGAGTATTGTGCAAATTCTTATAAATCCTTACAATTTCAGATTCGTTAACTACTTTAACAAAGATATTGCAACCACATACAATGCATATAGAAAAATAGAGAATGACACAATGATATACCCTGGGGAAAACCTTTCGGTAAAAAACCCCAGCACTCCAAAACCTGCACAATGTATTATCTTCAACACAAAGGTTACAATACACTTGCAATGCAAGTTCTTTCAGGAGACGAGAGACAAAGCCAACAAGACTTAAATTTCTATTATATCTCTCCCATAGGAGCAGCATCATATATATAGACTCCTCTGGACCCAAAAATAGGCACAACCACCAAGATCCATGCACAAAACCACATGTACACAGTTTTTACATGCAATCCCAAGAATAGGCATCCATCCCTAGAATAGACTATGACAGCTTGTCATAGAATCCACCAAAAAAAATAGTCACAAGAGAAGTGTAAGAGAATGTGTCATACCAACCTATTTTTGGCATATTCTCTTACACACACTAACCACTTCTTCTTGGGCGCCCAAATAGGCCCAAGTCATAAGATGCTCTTACACTGGTCATAGCACATTCCTCAAATAGTTCTTATGCGTCATAGGAATCTGGCATGACCGTTTCAGTCATGATCTCCTTATGCACAAGATGCTGACACATCAAGTGGAGCGACACATCAACATGCCAACTAGACATGTACACTCACACTTAATTACATTATTTGCAAAAAAATACATTTACAAAACAAATAATAAGAATAGGAATTATCCAAGGTTGAGACACCTTATTCCTAACAAATTAAATATAAGTTAATATTTTACCATTTTAAAGCCCGAAACAGCTGACCTAGAAGTGGGAAATAAATCTTCCCGAAACCTGACATCTGAAAAAATTTGGGATTTTGAAATTTGGACCCTAGATCAAGGTTGAGGTCAACCTTGACCTAAAAGGTTGACCTTGACCTTGAGGTCAAGAATCTTAGAATTTCAATTCAAGATACCAGAAGTATGTAGGAAAGATGTGGGGAATGGGGTACAACAGAGGAAAAAGCTAGATTCAAGTCAAAGACGTATTTAAGGCATTTGGCATTACCCCAAACCACTCACTCAGAGGGATAAACTAGTCATAAATGAAAGTGATTCCATTTTTTGACACTAAAAAGGGAAAGGAAGACAAAAAGGGAGAAGAGAGAGTGTGTGTTTCGACATCTATAATTAAGAAAGCAAGGTATGTGCACAAAAATGTTTTTTGAGAATTAGATTACTGGTGATAAAAATAGAGGAGTTGTAGTAGAAGTTGAGAAAAAAAGGTCATGCTATTTTATGTTTACTTATGTAAATTAATCCCAAATCTATAGAATAATAATGTAATGAATAGAATTGTGTTAAAGAAATAAAGGAAGAACTTTATCAAATTGAGAAGAAGCAATCTTGGCAACTTTTTCTTGACCAACTAATAAGAATATAATTAGTACAAAATGGGTTTACCAAAACATGCTACATGATAATGGTAAGGTAATAAGGAACAAGGAAAGGTTAGTATGAAAGGGTTACACTCAAATTAAAAGAATTGAATTTTATGAGATTTATGCCATTGTTCCCTAGATGGAGGAAATCCAGATATTTTTTAATTTTGCAGCATATAAAGATTTCATGTTTTATTTGATGGGTATTAATTCAACACTCTTGAATATATCTATAGCTAAAGGAAGAAGTGTACATTAAACAATGAAAAGGGTTCATATTAGAAGAAGACCCATATGCAATATGGATATTGAAGAAGGCATTATATGGATTGAATCAGAAACATTGAGCCTGGTACAACATATTAGATAGGTATAATATTGGTCTAGCATTTTAGAAAGGTTATGAAGAATATACATTATATTTCAATAAATATTATTCTCAATCTAATGGTTTTTGTGTATGTTGATGATATCATTTTCAGAGGAAAAGATAAAATGTGCAAGAGATTTGTAGAGGAGATGCAGAAATATTTTGAGATGTCTATGATTGGAGAGATGAATTTATTTCTTGGATTTCAAGTAAATCAAAATATAAAATGAATTTTCATTTCTCAATCCAAGCATGTCAAGGAATTGTTGAGGATGTTTGGTTTGGATAATTCTTAACCTATATGTATTCCAATTGTTATTAGCCATAAGTTGACTAAGGACGAGTCATCAAAAGTAGATGCAAATAACTATAGCTCAATTATTGGTGCATTATTATACATAACTACTACTAGACCATATATTATGTATTTAATATGTTTGGAAACTATATTTTATCAAGAACTAAAAGAATTACAGATTGTGCTAGTGAAAAATAATTTTTAGATACCTGAAAGGAACATAAATATTTGGTTTATAGTTTTCAAAAGGCTCAGATTTCATCCTAACAACTTATATCCATGTAAATTGGGAAGGATGTTTGGAAAACCAACAAATTACCAATGTTGGAGGTTACTTTATTAGTTTCCAATTAATTTCTTTGTCAAGAAAGAAGTAGGATTCTATAACGTCATCAACTTCTTAATTAGAATTTATTACAACATCCTCATGTTGTATTTGGGTATTATGGATGAAATAGACCTTGAAGGATATAGGTTTTACTTTTGATAATCCAATTTCAATCATGTGTGATAATGTGGCTAGTGCTATAATCATTTTAAAGAATCTAGTGCAATATTCTACAACGAAGCATATATCTATTAGATATCATTTCTTGAGAGATAAGGTGTTGGAAGGTGAAGTGAATCTTGATTATGTGCCTACAAAGGAGAATATAGTAGACATATTTAATAAACCTTTATCCATGAATACTTTTAGTTATCTTAGGATGAAGTTGGGCATTTTGCCTCTTCCTGGTGTTCACTAAATGCACCAGTATGTGTATTGGTCTAGTGAATTGCATGTTCATTCCTTTCTTGATTATTTCTTGGCATCCTCCTCTCAAGGGGAGAAGAGAGAGTTAGTAATGAGGATTTTTGAACCTTTTTCATGGTTTTAATGCTGATATCTTTTGATAGTGATTTGTTTGTTATTTTATTAATGAATGTTTTCATTAATGAAAAAGGAGGAGATTGTTATAGTGTGAAGTTGATGTTGTTCATGTTGTTATCATTAATGGTTTTCACTAATGTCAATATATATGATGCGTAGAGGAGATTTATTCTGAGATGTAATCCTATATGATTCACTAATATCCTTGTTGTGTTTGTAAAGTATTCACTAAAGGATTTTCTTTAAGTATTTATTCTTATTGATTTTGTGATGATTCTATTTTGTATGAAACATATGGTGGATTGATTATTTGGGTGAACAGTTCTATCTAGAGTGTGTTCATGGTTTGTTGATCCCAATAGGGTGAAATCAAAATAGTGTGTCACACTTTTTGGGGCCAAGAAAATTGGTTTTAAAAAAAAAACAATTTTAGCACCTTCGCTCCAAGTACCCTCTTCACACAAAGTGGATGATTGGCTTCACGTGAAGTACCCTACATGGGGTACTTGTGCGAAGACCCCATTTCGTGTGAAGTAGCCTACGTAGGGTACTTCGCATGAAGCTCCTTTTGGCTGAATTTTTTAATAAATTTTCAGCTTTCCTATTTTCTTTTCATTTTTTACTGTTGAGATTTTGTGGACCCAGGGCTTAGAATGAACTAGTGACATCCACTGTAACACCCCATATGAATAATCTAAATAAATGACAAACCAAAAGTAAACCAAATAAATTAACCAGAAAAGCACAACATTTTTTATTTATTTCCAAGATACAAATTAGCACCAAAATACAACTCAACTGACTTAATCAGTTATTTAATATCCAAGGGTAATTGAATACATGAGAGTATAACAATATACTCAATATTTAATACATATTTTCTAAGAGTTCAAGATTGTTTCTAATTGCCCTTATCTATCCTAAGCACTGCTCTGATAATAAGTAACCAGGTAATAATCTATTTTCCATATATCTTTATAGCAGCTAACCATTCCCCAAAAACATTGTTTTCCTCATCTATAATCCTGAAAACACCAATAAGAAAACAACCACAAACAAATAGGGCTTAGTCAAAAAGACTAAGATGATGGAATACCTCCAAAGCATATGCATCATATAGGTTAGAACCTTAACAAAATAAACTAAACCATACATATAAAAACATACATATTTCATTATTAATAGGAAGCATTTCATTTCTATTCCACAGAAATAAACAAGTACTTCATTTCATTTTCAACAGAAATAAACTCGCAAAGAAAATGACAAGGTGATGATCCACTAGCTTTGGGTATCTACATAAGAATCAATGATCAATAACCATATAGGAAACTCGAAGAATTCATTATGCCAGCCCTATTCTTTACAAGCAATAAGGTAAATCCATACCCTTACTTCACCAACATGTGCAAGTAATCAGGGAAACATATTTTATCTTTTTAAATGAAACCCATAGCCCATGAATTATTAAATTATCACTTAGTAAAATAACTGACAGATATTCTTTCACCTTAAGGCTCCAGACAAAAGTCAGTTTCCCATACTAAGGATCACACTTGCATTATCTCAAAACACTTCAT
>BSBK01014495.1:0-77253 GCA_027943335.1 Chamaecyparis obtusa
GGTAGGCCCATTAAAAACATTCATTTTTCATTAGTATAATAATCAATTATATCAAGTTTACCTCATAAGTGTTTCACCTTCAGTAGGTGAACTCCCTCTCAATCAAGATTGTTACACATTGAATGAACCATCTACTCCCTCTGAAGCTCAAGTTTATCAATGTCTTGACCTCTTTTGAAATGTCAGATTCCCTTTGTATCTAGTCTCAATCATCAACTCATTTACAAGCATCAAGTTCTTTCTCCCTTGAATGCAATTATCTTGTGCTTTTGTCTTGAAGGTATGTCAAAGAGAGATTACAAATAGCTCACTAAACTATCTCGACTAGAAATACCAATGATAGAAGCATGCAAGATTTTAATAACCAATAGTATAGCATGAATTAAAAAAACTCAAAAAATTATATGAATTAATAAAACATTAAATACTTATCTTTTATAAATTTCAAGCATTTCATTCTGTAAGGTGAGCCCATATAGAAAATATCATGCAAAATCACAACATGATGACGTTGTTCTCGAACATTACTAGAATTCTTCACATGACCTATATTGAATATCAAAAGGTTCTATACACTATGACAACCTTAAATCTGATTGGATCTCCCTTCAAGCGGTTTAGGCTTTTAAAGAAGGAACCTCGCTCTTTTACAAAATTTGCATTGACCTGTACACATTCAGTCATAAATTTTTACCAGACGCTTTCTCTCCAATCTCTCCGATGATAGTTATAAAATTTGTTTATCACCAACATATCCAAAATTCAAAAAAATCCAACGGTTCATTTGTGAGATATTGTCCTCGTACTGAGACTATATTTTTTCAGACAGTCACACATTCACCATCAACAAACTACTCTCTTACATTTGCAACTTGGCTCTGATACCATGTTAAGGTTTTAGGATCATTGCAAATGTAATAACACTATCTGACTGTATGTGTTTTCCAAATGCATCAATCTCTTTGTATTTATATTGAGAAAGAGCCAAGAAGAGACATGTCCCTTAGGGACATGTCTATTCATTATTTTGTAATTAATATAATGAAAATTATGATTATGTACACACACACACACACACACACACACATATATATAATATCTCTTGAGTATTATATTAATTTCTCTAATATTTACATAATAATAATATTTATATATATGTACATATATATATTTAAGTATATATACATCTCATATATACTAATATATATATATATATATATATATATATATATAGACACACACACACACATATCTTCACTAGTATTGACTCATAGTGTTTATTTGAATGAAGCTACAAAACATCAACAACTTTGATAATCCTCAAGGTGATGGAAACACATAATTATAAGAAGTAATTGAATTGGGAGACGTGATTTATTACTCTATTACTAATATAATGAGAAACTCCTTTAAAAAATCTCAAATCCTTTGTTGTGGTGTCAGGAATCTGCACAAGTTTACACTCAATTCAGAGACATTTCTCAAGGTTGAAATAATTTTGACTGGTTATGAACAAAGAGACAAGGATTTTGATGAGGTCATTTTATAGCCAAGTAGACAAAGTCATGTAACCATGATGAAAAAGAACAAAGCATTCAAGAAATAAATTGAATTGCATCTCTTTACAATAACCAATATATGATCAAACACAATTATGGAAGGAAGAATTTGAGGTTTCTTTTATTTTAATAAAAAAATAAAGTTAAATGGCTTATAAGATTATATCTTTTTTTGTGTGAATATCAATCTATTCCTTAATGCCTACAATTAGAGGGTTTTCTCAGCCAATGTTGTCCATATCAATGTATCCCTCTTCCTCCCTTTGTCAAATGGTTCCATTCAAATAGTTCTAGTTGGTTTCTAATGAACAACAACCTCACCCAAACTACCTATTGACTCTTGCAAGATAAAATGTGTTCAAAGTGATGGAATGTAAGATCCATGAAACTGAATGACACAAATATTAAAAACCAAAGTTTTTGTCTAAACAAACCAAAGTGTATAAAAACTAGACTAAATGGAGAAAGAAATGAAAAGGGGTCAATGCCCCTACATCACTCCTTCTTGTTCTTCTTCTCACCCTTGTATTCTCTTCTAAACTTCTAAAGTTTTTCATTGGTCTTATCAAGAGATTTGGATGTAGGCTCAACTTACTTCTTATCCTATCTCATTCTTTTCTCTTCATCTTCTACAAAAGATAGGGATTCTTTAGTATATTTTTAAGTCTTTTTGCATATTTTTTAATGTAATAATGCTACCACCTAATCCATTTTAAACTTGATGGTTGTGCTCCCCACCATCCATAATATAATAATCCCATGAATAAAGCAAAGAACATACCAATGTCATAGATTTATCCTCCTTTGTCTCCACTCTAAGAAAGTGAAACTAGGTCATACTCATATTGATAGCATGTAATGTTCATCTATAATTTAACTACTTTCCTCCATAATAAAGGCATGTAGCTTCTTTCTCAAGAAAAGTTGATTTATCAAGCATTTCAAATAATAAATATGATCATTTAAGTTCTTCTAAAATTTTACCATATTCATTGTGAAAGAGCAAGAAATCAAGTCCATAATTTGGCCAAAAAGTGGATATGTTTATTTCAATTCTTAGAAATTGTCACAATTGGACTAAAAATTTGAAGCATTGACATGCAAAACATTTTAGAAAGTCCAATAATATGAAATATAATATTTTTTGGTCTACATTTTGAATATTTTATTTATTTTAATGCCCACATGTACAAGGTGATTTTCCAATAGGCATGTACAAAAACCACTTGTTAAAAGTAACATTTTTAGGACTGTACCATACACACATACAACCTCCATAATTTGACTTAGAAATAAAAGTAATTATATAATTACTTTTATAACATGACTAGTAACGTTGGCACAACATGCCCTCTGACCTTATGTGAACCAATTTTGACCCAAAGCTATGAACTAATGAGTCCACAAATGAGAACCTCATCCCCATTTAACAAAGCTATGGCTCAAACCCACAAACACATTGGATCAACAAAGGCACAATCCCATAATCAAAATACCTTGGGGGTTTGCAACTTGGTGGGCACAACAACATCACCACCACTTATCCAACACACTAAGTGGTGAACCCATGGAAAAAATGTGCATTATATTGAATATTGGTGAGGATATTTTTATATATTTAAATATTTTAAATTTATTTTTATTGGTCCTAAATAATATTCTTGAAAACCTCTTATTTACAACTAGCACAGTTGAGCTAAATTAATCATTTTCTATATTTCTTTCATTGGGTAAAGAATATTGTGTAGATCAATGCCATATATTTTTTCACAAGAAAAATAAAAATTTAGAGCTATTAACAAAATAAAAAACCTATCATTTCAAGTTTATGGTGCAATTTCCTCAAAAACCAAGTAAAATATAGAAAAAAGAACCTAATCATAAATGTACCATCCTAAAATTGCACACTATATAATTCCTCATTTACTTAGGCCCCATTTTAGCATGTACGAGCTCTTGCATTAATTATTTGTACTCCAACCCCAATTTTCATTTCCATTCAACATATTCTTTGCAATTAAGACCTTTGGTCCATATTTTGAGGCTTTTTGGTGGGACTAATTCAGCCTTGTTTGCATTCTATGAATAGAGTTGTTATCTTCATTTACTAGTTCAATTTCAAAAAAAATCAAGATGTTCCCTTTCATGCATATGATGATAAATTAGTTCTCCATTTCATCCATATCCATAATACACCCTCTCCCAAAATTAATCCCACCTATTATATCATTTTAGCACAAGAAGAGGTTTTCAACACTTCTCCAAAGAATCCCCACCTAAGGATGAGACCATGAAGAATTATGTTAATTCATCTCCTAAAATGTATCTCCCCTATGAGGATTGGATCAAGAAGAGGATATTACAAACACCTTTCTTAATGGCATATTACCTTGATTAAATGAAATCTCTTTTAGAGATGAAGCATTGATGAAAATTACTAATCCCCCTAAGGATACCATGGAAGAAGAGGGTGAAATCATTACCACTTTCTTTGATTCTCTATCTTCTATGGATAAAACTTTGGATAAAAGGGAACCAAGTCAAGTCAATGCCATTAACGTTAAAGGAAGAACAAAAAACCATTTCACTTTTTGTAAAAAACTCACTCAAAAATACAATACAATAGCTCACACATATAACAAAAATCCCTTTTCCCATCATCCAACACAACGTGTTGGTAAAGAGCATGATATTGTTAAGAAAATTCATGATACTTTTACAAAGAAGCTTTGCAAAATTTTGTTGCATCTCTTTCTAATAAGTCACAAGAAGTCAAGACTATTAGTCAACCAAAGGAAAAAAATTGAGTTCCACTAACATGAAATACCTTCTTTATAAGTTCAAAACCAATGTGACCCTTTAATGATTTTTTTCCTTATTAGTAATAATAAAATAAGACACACCCTAGTTGATAATGGTTCATTTATTAATGTGTGTATATTTTATTTATTGGATGACATTCATGTGGATACTTCTCTTATTTAACATTATCCTTTCCTATTCATGGCTTTAACAGTTTTGCTAAAGAATTATTAGGGAGATCACCCTACCTATTAATATAGGTCTAGTTACTTTACCTATAGTTATCCATGTAATTCCTAATACCCTTTCTTAGAATTTTATTCAAAGGAGACCTTGGTTGCATTCTATGCAATTTGTCCCTTCCACTCTTCATTGAAAAATAAAATTCATCCATAATAACCAAATGTATACCATTGAATCTGGTGAAAAATTACAAAGTTTCTTACACATGGAACATTCTTCTATCCTTCACCAACATAAGTTGATAAACCATCTCCTACCCCTCAAGATAAATTCCTAGAAGACAATTGGGTGCCATTAAATTTTACACCATCTTTTAGAGGAGAACATAAGTTTCCTAATTTAAAATTGGATCCTTTAAAGGGACTAGCGTCTCACTTATTCAACCTCTTTATACTAACATTCATACTCATAATCTTGAACATGGTTTAAGATTTATATGACAAAGCATCAAGACTCATGCAAAACCTATACCTATGGAAGGGTTAGGTTTCCAACCTCCTCCTTTGTCTACACTCCCTCCCTTATTGTCTAATACATCTTCTATTCCTTGTGTTAATCAAGAAGCATATTGTCTAACCTTCTTCATGCCAAGTCAATTAGTCAACCCAAAGGAAAGAAGAAACATATAAAATATCTTATGAATATTTATTTTTATATGTATCACCACTATCATGAACTCTTTAATAATGAATGTCAAGCTTTGCATTAAAAAATTCAAAAACTCATTGGTTATGAATTCATTCATGTAACATGTTTAATGTAATGAGTTATATTTTAATTATGATTACTTTGAATAACATTTAGATTCCTATTATGCTGCTCCACACTATGTGACATTGTCATCCTATCACTTGGGGGCTCATTTTCATTCATGGTGGTATAATTTTAGGTGAAATCATACTCCACAATCAATATAATAGTCATCTTCATCCTTATCTTTGTCTCTTCACTTGGGGGACACATATAGTTTTTCAATCTCTCATACTTTCCAAGGATCCATTTTCCCTTGGTTAAGTGGTATTGGTTTATCATGTGATGTACTTTCTTACATGGAATTTTTTGTTTTGATTAGGGATTCTCTCTTGTAGAAGAGGCATGCATCTATGATCACAACCTCTCCCTTTTTTGAAATTGTGTCTATAGGAAACAAATTACTTACTTTGGGGCTTAAGGTGTGTTAACCTTCATCAAGAATTCATTTTCGTAGTAATGGAGAAGGTATGAATTATTGTTCTCTAATCCCTCTTTTGGTAAATGATAATACTTTTATTCAATATCTCCTCTTATTCATCCTTCAAAAGGATCCCTTTACACTTGTTGCATGATATCTCTTTGCATTCATCTCATTCTTGTCTCATAGGAGTTGTGACCTCTTTGGCTTGGACTAAGTGTTGCTTAAATGATATCTCCTTGGTGTTGAAGGTGGGTATCCTTGTTCTATTTTCCCTTAAGATGTAATCCTAGCTTTATGATGAAACCTTAATGAGGGGGCATATATGCAGCCTCCTTGTAGTACATGATGAATTCCCTTTGTGCCCTTGTGTGTTCCCTTTGTGCTCTTATGCATTCTCATTTTCACCCTTGTGAATTCCATTCATGCCCCTATTCATTCTTTTTTGCATCCATTTTGCATTCTCTTTAATCTCTTGTGTATTCCCTTTGTGTCCTGTTGTGTTCTCTTTTGTGCCCTTGTGTGTTCCCTTTTTTCCCTTGTGCGTTCCCTCTGTACCCATATGCATTTCTCTTTGTGTCCCTATACAATATTATGGTGGATGAGTTGACTAGCTTACTAGACCATCTAATCTCTTTGTATTAAAATCTCTCTTGAATCCCCCCCCTCTTTCTTTCATGGATTACCTATCATAACACAAATGGATAACCTGTGTCATTCTTGGTTGTATTTTCCTTTTCTCCATCATCTCATAGCATAACACACTTTATAGTTGATTGGATTGTGGAGTCTTGGCTTGTAATTGATGTGTGCCCTTTCTCTTTCTATTAGACCACTTATGCTTTTTCAATAGCTTTCCAACTATGATACTAAGGCTTGAGACATTTTCTTTATTGAGGTCTCTTCAACTAGTTGACTTGGAACCTTAGTAAGCTTTAGTCTTTTATCTTTTTGTGTGCATCTTTGCATGTGGTTTTATGAGTTGACATCTTAGGTTTAGGATCTTTGCATGTTGTTTTAGTGATCTCTCTCTCTCTCTCTCTCTCTCTCTCTCTCTCCATGAGAATTAAGTGGAGTCATACTCCTACTAAAGTGGGGGCTAATTGTACCATCCTAAAATTGCATCTTTATGTAATTCCTCATTTACTTAGGCCCCATTTTAGCATGTATGAGCTCCTGCATTAATTTTTAGTACTCTATCCACAATTCTACTTTCCATTCCAACATCCCTCACCATTTAGGACCCTTGGTCCAAATTTTGAGGCTTTTTAGTTGGACTAAGTCAACTTAGCCAAGTTTTTCTTACAACTAAGCTAGCCTGGTTGACTTATTCCCTGATGATTTGATGTAGGGGCATTCTAGGATACTCAATGAATCTGCATGGTGGTGTGTTATTTTGGTTTTGTGGTACTCGATTGCAGCTTTAACTAACGGTCTCGATTATTGAAGGAAGCTCAGTCACTAAAGGAACTCGGTGAAACCTCTTGTGCTTGGTGGAAATTATGCTCAGTGATGACTTGTTTCTTGGTGTTTCTCAGCTTGGTTGGTTGTTTCACTGGTGCTTGGTTGTTTCTGTGGTGCTCGGTAGTTTTGGTTTACCAACTAGAGTTCTTGGTGATTTGGTTGGCCGACTTGGTGCATTTATTGTTGGTATCTTTTTTTGTATTCTCCTATGTAGATCTTGAGGCTGACTTGGAGAATTAAATGTTTGTTAGGCTATTTAAGGGCCGACTATTGTTGCATTTAATATTTTTTCATAATAGGAGTAGACTTGGCTTAGGAGTTAATTGTGTCATCCAACCGACTTGTGGTTGAAGATTAGTATTTAAGGAGTGTTTGGGGTAGTTGTTTAGGCATATTAGAAGTGAGGTATTAGATTTTGGAAGTGATTAGATTTGGATCCTGTGAGATCTTAAAGATCAGATTTTTATCTGATAGTTTGTAATAGTAGAGCTAGTGCTTGGAGACAAGAAGATTGCTTGGAGGCTTGTGAGCTCAAGTTCAGATCTGCCTTAGAGTCTCTATCAGTTACTGATTGTTTTTAGAGCTGGACTAGCTAGAGTTGGATTGGATATTGTTGATCTTGCAGAATTGTTTCTTGATTGTATTTGGCCCTAACTCGGAAGGCCTTATAGCTGGGCATGTTAATGAAAATTATGTTGAAAGACATTGTCTTGTTGTGTTATTTCGCATTGTGGCATTTGGCTTCTTGTGGGGACTATCCTTAATTGGATCCCCCTTTCCTGTCCTATGTTAGGTGGTATCAGAGCACAAAGATCTTGAGTGTGTAAACCAGTTGAGGCTATTTTGCACCAGGACCTTGTTGGTGATTTATTGCTTTGGGTTTTCAAAAATCTTGAAGGATGCCTCTGATAATATTGGAACCCTAGAGTGATTGTAGATCTCTATGATGCTATGGAATCGAAGATTATAGAGAAGGTGAAATCTAATTTCAGATCTGAGATGGAATTGATGAAGAATGACATGATCACTGAGGTCATGAGGGCTATGGTTGGTGTACCTCAGAACCTTGGTACTGAAGATGGTTATGAGGAAGCTACTAAAGACTTTGAAGCTGCTGGATCTAGTGGTGATGATCGGAGAGATAGATCTGGTGAAGACATAATTGGTTGGTTACATAGATCTGGATCTTGGTTAAGTAATAATTACCAAATGGAAGTTTCTACTTTCTATGGTACTTTGAAACCCAAGAACTTGATTAATAGGATCCTCCTTACCTGTCCTGCATCATGATTTCTTTGAAATTTGAACTAGGAGGTGGTCTTCATGCTTGAGTGAGAAATTCAAATTCTTGTTAGCTCTCTTCAATTTTTGAGCTTCGAAATGTTTGTGAGGGGTATATAAGAAACCTACCTCTCCTCATTTGGACACAAGTACAAGACCTCAAGTTGAAATTCAACATCTTCTATCATCTCAAACATTATAAGGAAAATTTTATGCATCCAAGGCATTTCCAAGGTAATCTTCTCCATTGTAAAAAGCTTATCTCCCTCATTTAAGGCCAAGTAGAAGAGACCTCCACCAAGGAAGTAGCTCATAACATAAACATCCATCCATAAGAATTCAAGCATCCAAGTCTTCAAGTATTCAAGTCATTCTTCCCTTCATATGAAGCATTATGGTAAACTACAACATTCATTGTGCAAGGCATGTCTTTCATAATTTCCTTTTAGGTTTTTATGTAGAGTCAAGTTTCTATTGCATCAACACTTGTGATCACATTCAAACAAGGGTGGTCCCACAATAGTGAGTCCCACTTTTTGGCCAACTTTGACACAGAGTTCAACATTCTAAGAAAAAACTTCACTTTCAAACTTATGTTGCCACAAAACTATTAAGAATTTGAAGATAATGTAAACTAGAGTCTTTTAGAATTTTCTTTCTAGTTTCTATATATATATATATATATATATATATATATATATATATATATATATATATATATTTTTTTTTAAAAATCATTTAAATTCATTTTTCCTTCTCCTTCTAAAAGTGGTTTGCATGAAAAAACTATGTTTTTAAGGAGTTACTGTCACTTGGATCAACATAACTTTTTAAAAAAATATGATAATGATGTAATTCTTTTGAGATTATATTTTTAACTTAAATATCTAAAGGATGCAATTGGTTTTATTCACTTTGGATTAATATTTCATAGTTTATTAAGTTTTAAAGTGACAATAACTGTAATTTAGACATAAGGTCACTTGGATCTCTCTAACTTGATTTGTGTATATCGAAATTTATTTTTTCTTTTTTTCATAGAAAGGTAACACAAATACCCTTTTGCTACATATTTTTTATAATATTTTTTTTTATCATTTACTATTTTTCCCAAAGTCTTGAAGAGATAGGTTGTTGAATGACCAAACAACCTATGTTTAGTTAAAGTAATATTTAAAAGTGATAATGAACTCAATATGTATTAAAATTATATTCATTAGAAAGCTTGTTCTGAATAGTATTGTTTGACATCATCTGTTTGAAAAAATCATCTTGTTTAGTCCTTGTTTCAGGCCCCAGAAGACCCTTTTTTTGAAGTTTTGTTGTTTTCTGAGGGCAAAATTTTAGTTTTGCGATCTTCGTGTGAAGACCCCCTTTGCACGAAGACAGTTGAGGGGCTTCATGCAAAGGCCCTTCACACAAAGCCTCTCAAGTGAAAATCTTGGCAAAAAGACATCTACCAAAATTTTTTCTTGGGTACTTCGCACGAAGTATATACTTCGAGCAAAGTCGGCTAGTAAAATTATTTTGTAAATAAAATTTAGAATGGTATAAAAGTAAAACATTTTGTTTCTATTTTATATCGAATTGGAATTAATAAATTCACATTTTATATTATTGAAGGCATTTTTTTGAAGGAGGATTGATATTTCTATTTTTTCAAAGGCATAATTTTGGAGAGGAAAAATATTAGATTAAAGTATTTTTTAAAGAAGAAAATTTTTGTTGATGATCTTGTGGAAGACATTTTTTTGAGCTTGAAGAAATGGGGAACAAGAAGGGAAGACAAAGTAAATCTTCTAGAAAAAGGTCACTCAGTACTGAACAAAGAAATCGTGAAGCTGCATTGACATATTATCATAAAACTAAAGAAGCTGAAAGACAAGTTGAAGTAGGAGGGTCAAGTCAAGTCAAAGAATTGCACATTGAAGAAGGGTCTGGATTACTCCCTACAGGAGCTCAAACAATTGATGTTGGAGAAGGGTCAACATCATGTGCTCCTACTGGTATGGATGAACTTTTAAATTTAGCTCAAACTGTAAAGAGAAATATTAATTATAGAAACTTAGATCATTTACTTACAATGGATGTGGACAATTTGAGATCACTTGCTAATGTTCAAACCTTAAGTCTTGCTAAGAAGAGATCAATGAATATGATAGCAAGAGAAATATTGGATAAATTTGATAATTTTGAAACACTTGAACAAGCTCAATTGCTTTCACTTATACTTATAAACAAAAAGTTGGAAGGGGCATTAAAATTATTGGGTATAGACACATCATCAAAGAAGAGAAAAGTTGTTGACATGCAAACTGATATGATTGAAAATATTAAGAAAGGTTTGAACCAGTTAGGGAAGTGATCTTGAACTATAGATAAGTCCATTACAAGAAAAGTTATGTTGACATCCATTATAGGTAACACTATGAGATGAAAAAGACAGATATCTTTAGTTTCATCTCAGTTTGGTTTTAATAGGAAAACAATATCACGATATGTTAATAGGAGAATACTTTTGGATGATAGCACCTTGGAAGGCAATTGGGTAATCATGTGTAGAGCTCCTCATTCTGATAGGATTGAAGAAGGAACAAAAAATTTGGTCACATCATTTTGGAATGATAATACACATCCTTCATCAAACACTAGAGATGTTATCAGACATAGAATTTTAGCTAAATAATATGAATATCATACGAAACATTGGTTGGACACAACACAACATGAAATGTATGTGTCATTTTGTAGTTCAAATCCTAATATAAAGATTGGGCAAACAATGTTTGAAAGATTGAAGCCATATTATATCAGGACCAAACAAAGTGTTTGAAACTTGTTGTTGTCCTTATCATATTGAATTTGATCTCCACTATCAGGTTTTTCAAAAGTTTGTAGAATACACTTATGGTTTTGAAAAGGCTCCTCCTACTAGATGAAGTGAGTTCATCTCATATATTTTATGTGACAAAAGAGATGATGTAGCTGGACAAATAAATTGCATAAAAGAAATATGCCAAACATGTGCCGATTTGTCTCTTTTTCTTTTGAAAAATGAAAATATTGATGTAATAAATATGGTAAATTGCAAGAGTTACAAATATGTAAAGAATGAAACAAAATTTGGGAAAGAATCCAAAAGGTTAGAATATGTTGAAGAGGAGATAAATGTTGGAGTATTTATGAAATTTTTTTAAAAATTGATTCAACCCTACATTCATCATGATTTTTTGCAAAGTGGCAAGCACAACAATTTCAAACATTGAGAGACAATTTCCCTCTTGGAACTATTGTATCAGTTGTTGATTTTGTAGAAAATTATTCTTTTGTTAATCAAAAGGCAATTTAGTTAGAATACTATTTTTCAGAGAAAATTACTATTATGGTATATGTGTGTTATTGACATGCACAATTAGATTTGGATGGTATTTAGAGAGCATTTGAAACATGGGGCATCAAGAAGGAATATCATTTTTATATAAGTGATGATAGAGAGCATGACATTCATTATGTGGAACACTGCTTCAAGATGTTTTTTGCAAATTTGAAAGAAAGAGGTATAAAAATTGATAAACATTATGTTTAGTTAGATGGATGTGTTGCACAATTCAAATCATCGAGGCTATTTTATGCACTATGTAGATATCATCGTAATGAACACATACCACATGTCTGGAGTTTCTTTGAGAGTGGACATGGAAAAGGTGAACATGATGGTGTCGGAGCTTGCATCAAATGTGCTATACGAAAGTATCAAATGAATTATAAGGGAGTGCATATAAAAAATGCACATGATGTGGTTGAATGGTGCAAGACACATTTCACACCAAATGAAAATGACATGTCATCAGGATTGACTCAGGCGGTGCCATATAGAAAATTTTGGGAGATAAAAGGTATGCACACATTTTTAAATTATTTGAAAGTGTTTAAAATTTTTATGATATTTTTTATTCAAATTATATTTATATAGAATGTATTATATATGCATTTGTTCAGGTGTGGATAGAAAAATTATGCATGGTTGCAATAGGATAGAAAAGACGTGATCTTTGCATTCAGTTATGAGTACGAATTGTTGCAATTGGATGTTGAACACTAGGGACTACTCATGATTTTGTTGTCACTGCATTGTTGACAACTATGAGGAATGTATCAATCAAGATCGTGGATATGTAGGTGCATGGAATCTAGTGCCACTAGTTGTTACTGATACATTTGATAGAGATGAAGATGAAAACTTTGATAATGTTCCTTTGATTTCTACTGATTATGATCATATTTTGGGATTGGTAAAAATTGGTAAGTATATATATTTCACATTATATGGTACATTAGGTTGCATGTATATATAGATAGATAGGTCTATAGATTGAACTAAGTATTTATTTTAAGATCTCACACATGTATATATAAATTTATTGTGAGGGAGATGTCTTTGTAGTGATTGTTGAGCGTGGAAATGTAGAAGGAGTTGGTTATTATTTACTATGTTGTACTGTAGAGAGGATGAAGTTACTTGAACCTGAAGAAAGTGATGGAATGTTGTTCCCCATAGGTTTGTATATGATTTACATCAATATATTGAACTTAATTTATAAATTTTAAATTTCAACCTTTTAACAAATTCCAAATTGAGTTTGTTTAAATTTATATATTGTTAAAATTTGTGACCTGCAGATTCAGTTATTTTAGAGGGAACATATTTCAAGCAAATCAAAGTAATTCAACATGGTATTCACTTTGTTGATTATGAACCAGACAATAAGGTGTTTCAATATAGTCACCTAGTAGTTGCCACATCCATTTGTCTTCATATAGTTAAATCTCAATGTGGACGTCGTAAGTGGAGACTATATAGTGAGGATCATGAGAGAATATTACATGTTCTCCATGAAAGGTCTGAACGACTTGAGTTGGTCTAAAAAGTATAATATGTATACTTATTTCTTTTGTTAGGACCTACTTGATATCTCTGGATTAAATTTCATTATACTTTGTTTATATATTTAAACATATGATGGACTATAATTTGTTGATATATGATGAACCTATTTGATGGTTCAATGGTTTTAATATATAGAATTTTATATGTATACATTGATTATTCAATGATTTTTATAGATTGCATATTAGTTAAAGATTTTACGTATGCTTTGATGAAATTAGTTATATTACTTATGACATGTGTTAGTTCTAGAATTAGTTAGAATAGTTATTATCCATTAGTTACATGTATTAACTAGTTATATTTTATGATATTAATTCTAGATCCCCTTAAGACAATAAAAAATGATGAAATTAGTTATATTACTTATGACATGTGTTAGTTCTAGAATTAGTTAGAATAGTTATTATTCACTAGTTACATGTATTAACTAGTTTTCTTTTATGATATTAATTCTAGATCGCCTTAAGACCTCCCCTTAAGACACTAAAAAATGATGAAATTAGTTATATTACTTATGGCATGTGTTAGTTCTAGACTTAGTTAGAATAGTTATTATTCATTAGTTACATGTATTAACTAGTTTTCTTTTATGATATTAATTCTAGATCCCCTTAAGACCTCCCCTCAAGACACTAAAGAATGATGAAATTAGTTATATTACTTATCATATCTAAACAAATAATATCATCTAATCAAATAAAACCATGTAATTAAATCATCTATTCAAATTATATATCATCAAATAAAATCATCTATTCAAATCAAATAAAATCATATCATCTAATCAAATAAAACCATCTAACCAAATCATATATCATCAAATAAAATTCTCTAATCAAATCATCTAATTATATCATCTAATAAAATAAAACCATCTAATCAAATTGAATCTAATCAAATCATATATCATCAAATAAAATCATCTAATCAAATATACGTCTCTAATCAAATATATGTCTCTAATCAAATATGTCTTGAATCATATGTCTCTAATCAAATATATGTCTTGAGTCAAATATAAGTACATCTAATCAAATATATGTCTCGAACCATAAACTGAGTCTCAAATAAAAGATATGTTCAACATGTCCTAAACTAGGGAGTCATCTAGGCACATGCGAATAGAGTGACCCTCTAAGCGACTACCACCAGCATCCTCTGGCCATGAGACAACAACTGATCCCTATGAATATAAATGCATGTATATATGATAATAATCTAAAATAATTATTATATTATAAATGCATGTTTAAACTTACATATTTTTAAAACTTACCTAACCACTACTAGGTGTCACATCTATTGAATCACTCCTATGAAAAGCATCATTTGGCTATAAAGAAGTGACTGACCCCTGCAAATTTAGTGTACAACAGTTGGTTATATACATGTGCATAGTATATATATTATGTAAAGTAATTGAAATATATAAATACATGTGTACATATGCATGCTTAAACATACATATATCTAAAACTTACTTGACCACTAGTAGGTGTCACATCATGTGGAAGATGCTCTGAGCCCACACTAGAGGCAACATGCTTTGCTAACTATGCCTACAAAATATTATACATTGAACAAACATCAATACACATGTCTACAATTAATTGTTCACTAAAAATCCTAATAAAAAAGAAAAGAAAATTTTATATGTACCCGGGTTTCAGGAGTAGGAGGATCATCAGCACACTGCACCATCATATCATCAACTGAAACTGCATCACCCACACCTCCTAAGGTCCTGAACCTCTGTAGTAATGAGGAGTGTAGGGGTGACACTAGCTGGGAGAGGAGTAATGTAGAACCCAAACCATCTAGATGCAATAACATATCCATAAATGACCTACCATCAGTGCCAATGTCCACCTGACCCAACCCACGCAACTACTCATCAAAAGCATCTAGGCCCTTAGTGGTGATGTGTACATCTCTAATTTGTATACCTAGCTCTACATTTGTAGAGTGATCTATGTGTACACGATGCTCTACACTATGATGTGCCTGACTAGTAGATGGTGCATCCTATGTCGGTGGAACTACAGGACCCCATGCAAGTGCAATGAAATCCCTGACTGAATGTATTGGGATCCTGTGCGTGCTAGCAATACGAGAATAGGCCTGTAGGAGATCCTCCAAAAATTAAAGGGTCATATCTAAAGTACTTTGATGACCCGACATTGTTCGTAGCTCTCTAGGTACAGGAAGACCCACAACTCTATATGTCTCCTCACTAACACTTGTAGTAGTACTAGACAAAGCCTTGGAAGATGATCTAGCTCTACTCGGTCTAGTCAAAATGTATCTTCCCAATGAATCTGAAGTGATGGATGTGGCTACAAAAGAAATATGTCCTATACTATCCACAACTCCCCTCTGAGAAGCAATGATGATTCTATCTATAGTAGCAGCCATCGCTGGTGTCACTACTAGAGTCCTCTCCCCAACTAGCTGTCTATGAGGCTACACAACTCAATTAGCCCTATGATACTGATCGTGGTCTACAACCCTACCTCACCCCTAACCATAATATGATGGGATATCTAAATAGTTGACCCTGAGTCCCAAATGAAACTCAGCATACAACTGTTGTGCAAAATATAATGGAATATGGTTGTTATTTGGATAACGACCGTGTGATGCAAGATGTCAAGGGTAAATCATACATGCAATCTGAGGTATCACACACCATGTGACCTGATATGCCCTCACCACTACCTTCCCCTCATAATGTGGGAAAACCTCTCATTTGATGGTTTCCTTGGGGATGAGACTCTGAACCGTCTCCAAGGAAACATCACCCGAGATCTCCTCCCTCAACTCTTGAAAAATGGTCTCAACTACCTGAGGTGCGAAGGAGGAGTGAGACCTCAATCTAGCAGTCATAGTCTCCAAACTACTCAATATAGTAGCACACGTATCTCTATATATACCATCCCCTACAAACCTATAGATAGACTCTCTAAGTCGAGCTATCTCCATATCAACAATATGAAAAATAGTATGCATATCAAGAGTCTCAGGTGCACCCTGAGAGGCCATCTAGATACATAACATGTGAAAGCTAAGTGTTAATAATTAAGTACTTGATTACATGTTATATCTACATGTAAAATGGAAACAAATATCTAAATATATAAAATTATAGGTCTTATTAGGTCACGTAAGTGGTCTTATTAGATCTTAAGGGTCCTAAGATGTAATAATTAGGTCTTAAAGGGTCTTGGGTAACATAAGAGGTCCTAAGGTATAGATAAGAGATCAATGTGTCATAGGACATCCTAGTATGTATTAATGAAACCTAACATGTACATCAATGGGTCATAGGACTAACTTTAATATTTACTAAAAATGCATGTACATAAGGGATCATGGGTAACATAAGTGGTCCTAGAGTGTCTTAAGGAGTCATGGGTAACGTAAGATGTCATAAGCTATAGATAAAGGTCCTAGAGTTTCTTAAGGGGTCGTGGGTAACATAAGTGGTCCTAGAGTGTCTTAAGGGGTCATGGGTAACATAAGAGGTCTTATTAGGTCTTAAGAGTCCTAAGATGTACTAATTAGGTCTTATGGGGTCGTAGATAACATAAGAGGTCTTATTAGGTCTTAAGGGGTCGTGGGTAACATAAGTGGTCCTAGAGTGCCTTAAGGAGTCGTGGGTAACATAAGATGTCATAAGCTATAGATAAAGGTCCTAGAGT
The DNA here is from genome assembly GCA_027943335.1 of Chamaecyparis obtusa. NCBI lineage: Eukaryota > Viridiplantae > Streptophyta > Pinopsida > Cupressales > Cupressaceae > Chamaecyparis > Chamaecyparis obtusa. The sequence continues at coordinate 17,173 of BSBK01014495.1, forward strand.
GTCTTAAGGGGTCATGGGTAACATAGGTGGTCCTAGAGTGTCTTAAGTGGTTCTAATTAGGTCATAATTGGTTCTAATTAAGTCTAATTAGGTCCTAATGTATAGATAAGAGTCATAGAGTGTCTTAAGGGGTCGTGGGTAACATAAGTGGTCCTAGAGTGACTTAAGGGGTCTTTGGTAACATAAGTGGTCTTATTAGGTCATAAGGGTCCTAAGATGTACTAATTAGGTCTTAAGGGGTCGTAGATAACATAAGAGGTCTTATTAGGTCTTAAGGGGTCGTGGGTAACATAAGTGGTCCTAGAGCATCTTAAGGAGTCGTGGGTAACATAAGATGTCATAAGCTATAGATAAAGGTCCTAGAGTGTCTTAAGGGGTCGTGGGTAACATAAGTGGTCCTAGAGTGTCTTAAGGGGTTGTGGGTAACATAATATTAATGAGTCGTAGATGTGATAAGTGGTCTAAGTGGTCCTAGGACATCCTAAGATTCTTTAATGGGTCTTGGGGGTCCTAAGGTTTCATATTTGTTTTAAGATTTCATAAGGGATCCAAATAAGATGTCATAAGCTAGAGTGTCTTAAGGGGTCATGGGTAACATAAGATATCACAAGCTATAGATAAGGGCCCTAGAGTGTCTTAAGGGGTCATGGGTAACATAAGAGGTCCTAATGTATAGATAAGACTCATGGAGTCTCTTAAGGGGTCGTGGGTAACATAAAAGGTCCTAAGGGGTCCTAGGTTACATTAGTGGATCCTCATATGTATTAATTGAATCTAAGATAGATAAATGTGCCATAGGACAACCTAAGATATGTTAACGGGTCTTCAGGATCCGAATAGGTCATATATGTCTTAAAATATCATAAGGGATGTATAATGGTCCGATAATATTAATGGGTCGTAGATGTGGTAAGTGGTCTAAGTGGTCCTAGGATATCCTAAGATTCTTTAATGGGTCTTGGGGGTTCTAAGGTTTCATATTTGTTTTAAGATTTCATAAGGGATCTAGATAAGAGTCCTAGAATGTTAATGAGTCGTAGGTGAAATAAGTGGTCCTAGAGTGTCTTAAGGGGTCGTAGGTAACATAAGAGGTCCTAAGGTATAGATAAGGGTCCTAGAGTGTCTTAAGGGGTCGTATGTAACATAAGAGGTCTTAAGGGATCCAAATAAGAATCCTAGAATGTTAATGGGTCATAGGTGCAATATAAGTGGTCCTAGATTGTCTTAAGGGGTCGTGGGTAACAATGAGTCCTAGACGTGTCTTAAGATAATGTAAGGGATGGATAAGGGTCATGTAGAGTGTCTTAAGGGGTTAGGGGTAACATAAGAGGTCCTAAGGGGTCCTACGTTTCATTACTGGATCCTTGTATGATATTAATTGAATCTAAGATACATAAATGTGTCCTAAGACAACCTAAGATATGTTAATGGGTCTTGATGATCTGAATGGGTCATATATGTCTTAAAATGTCATAAGGGATGTATAATGGTCCAACAATGTTAATGGGTCGTAGATGTGATAAGTGGTCTAAGGGATCTTAGGTTACTTTAATTGATACTAGTATGTCTTAAGGGTTCTTGTGGGCAACGATGGTTTCACATATGTATTAATAGAAGCTAAGATAGATGAATGTGTCCTAGGACATTTTAAGATATAATAATGGGTCGTATGGGTCCTAAGGGGTCCTATGCGTCAAGTAAGATGTCATAAGCGATATGCAATGGTCCTAGAATGTTTTAAGGGGTTGTAGGCCTCATAATAGGTCCTAAGAGATCATAGGTTACATTAATTCATCCTAGAATGTCTTAAGGAGCCTTGAGGGAAACAATGAGTCCTTGTATGTATTAATGGAACCTAACACGTACATCAATGGGTCATAAGATAACCTAATATGTATTATAAGATCTTGAGATTCCTAAGGGATCCTAAGTGTCTTAATATGTCGTAAGAGAGGAATAAGGGTCCTAGAAACTTATTGCACTACATTTTTTTAACATTTTCTAACATGCTACTAGATCATTTTCAAAAACTTAACTACAATTTTTTAAGATTTTTACAAACTAAAAATTATTTAAAACAAATAACTGACTTTAATATTTACTAAAAATGAGTGTACATGTGAGAGAGAGAGAGATTCCTAATATTTACAACTTTAAACTTAAAATTTAACATTTTCTAACATTTCTAACTTTAAACTTAAAATTTAACATTTTCTAACTTTAATCTTAATGTTTTCTAACATTTTCTAACATTTCTACTACGGTTTCTAATGTTTTGTAAATATTTTCTAATAGGTGCTAACAAACTACTACGATTTTCTAACATTTTCTAACATATTCTAACATTTATACTATGATTTTTAATATTGCTATAATTTTCTAATATTTAATTATGATTTTCTAACATTCTACTATTAATTTCTAACATATTAGATAATATTTAACTACAAATTTCTAACATTTCTATAAATAAAAAATTATTTAAAACAAATAACTAGCTAAAATAAATACAAAACATATTATTTACAATAAAAAATGAGAAAAATGTGTGTACCTGATACTGCTAGGAAACTGAAGACGTTGACAAAGCTCGGGAGGTGCTGGCGTGCTGAGGTACTTCGCTCCAAGGCCTGAGGTCTGCAAATAGTGTCAGTGAAAATGATATTGAAAAAAATAAAATGCCAAAAATTTATAAAAAATTTGGTACAAAAGGGCTTTGTGCGAAGCCCCTCTTTGCATGAAGACCCCTATGAGGGGGTCTTCATGTGAAGAGGGGTCTTCGCATGAAGCCCCTTGTTTGGGGTACTTCGTGCGAAGTGGGTCCACCACTTTGCATGAAGTATTTACTTCGTACGAAGGTGCCAATTTTTTTTTTCCCCAACTTCGTGATTTTTTTTGTCCCTAAAAGTGGGACACAGCTTTGTGGGATCACCCACAAGTATTGCACCATCAAGGTATAAGATTTTAAAATGATTCCACATGCTTTCATTTCAGTTTATGTGTCTAGACACTTGAACAAGACTTTGATAGGTGCATTAAAGACTATTTATGATGTATCGATGTACTAACCCATGTATCTTCATATGCTTTGATTATAACTATGCTTATATTATTGTTGTATGATACTCTTGCCTGACATGTTTGTATGAAGATCGATGAAGACATGCTACTCATTTGTGAGGCCCATGTGATGTCTAGATTACCCTTAATTGCCTATTGCTCTTTGACATGATTTTTATATATGCACATTATTTGACATCATGGTGCAAGTTTTCAAGTATTAGGCATCAACTCCACTTGAATTGGCAAGTTTGAGGCTACCTTTATATTCCTCGATGGTGGTACAAGGGAGATAGAAGTATGGCCCAAACCTAAACCTTTAACCTAATTCATTGTCCTACATAATGATGATTACCTCATTTTATCCTACCCTATTGGATTTGTTAATAGGACAAATATCTGTCACCATGGTTTGCATATGTGAGTTTTGGCTTAATAGTTTGTCGATTTTTATTTTAGCACGGTGAATATAATATAGGTTAATACAAATTGATGTGTTTAGTTATTAATATCAAATTGGAACCTAAATATTATAATGTGTATTAAAAATTAATTGTGAAAATAATATTATGAGAATAAATATATATTCTCTCAATTAATTACATGTTATAATTAATAAGGTAATTAATAACTAAGGATAATTATATCCTTCTATGTGAATGAATGTATATATATTATAAAAATAATATTGAGTAACATTATGAAATGTATTTGATGGCTGGAGCCTTTTAATCGTAATATCATTTTTTAGGCCTTTCTTTTGTTGTGTTGTTTCTTGTGGTAGTTGATGTTTATGTGCTATGCTCTTTCTTTTCCTAGCATGTAAAGGGTCTCGAGTCTCCTTCAAAACTTGTTTTTACCTCAATCAAAAACATTATAAGATATATTCTATTAGTAGATATTGACTATAAAATATTCATTGATTACCATTAATATTCTAATTATTAAATACTAAAGATTTTTATTAATTGTAGATATTTAATTGTCGTTTGTTTGGTGATGTAGGATGGTGTTCGAACAACTATGTGGTTATATGCTTTTTTTTAGTTTACAATTACATGTTTGTTTGATCTTGGAAAATTAAAGCTATTTGTTTGATTTTCATCATGGCCATTTGAAGTTTATACTATACGCAATCAATAAGGTTGTTATTTAATCTCTATTTTAGAATTTGGTATGACGGTGTGTGTATCAATGATTTGGATTATTTGTATTTTTATTTGGATTATCCTATGTGGCATTGGAACTTTATTTATTTAAATGATATAACTATTTTTTATGAATTATTATAAAATCTATGGCATCAACCTTATAAAATATTTGTTTAATGGTTGTTTTATTTGGTTACATTGTAATTAGTAAATGTTCTAAATATGGCAGTGATTCTTCTTGCATCGAGGTCCAATGGACTTATTTATATTTTTGTTTGGTTCTTGGGTTTGTTTCCATATTCTTTTTGTTTGGAGAGCTTTGTCATTGTTGTACCATTCCATGTATACAATATTATTCATACTTATTGATGTATTGAGGTAGTCCATGAGAAATGATGCAATTATATTTATAATTATGTAATTGTAAACATGTAGTGAGTAGTGCTAATTTGGTTGTTAGATGAAATTTATGTAACAGTTACAATTATGTAAAAAATGGGTTAAGTTAGATGAGATATATGCATATTTCCATTTTATTTATGATCATGAAATATTAATGTAATGTTGAAAGAAAGAATTAGGAGCTTTTGAATTGGTGTTCTAAAAATAACAGATAAATATTATATTGATGATGTTCATGATTATTGCTATATAATTCTTTATAGTTTTAGTTAGATAAATGGTGTTGTAATTATGTTTCTTAGGTAGCAACGTTAGGGGACCCTAGAAGACATAGGTTAGGGATAGTGTCAACATTTCCTTAATATTTTAATCATATATAAATGCAAAGTGTTATTTTATTTTACTTCATTCATTATTTTAAATGAAATCATAATTGTAATTTGTTGTACACTTAAAAAAAAAATATTGCCACATCATTATGTTAGATTAGATGTTGTCCTCATGGGTTCTTGTTAGAACAATTTTAGAATAACTGAGAGGGGATGGGGTACGGGGGGTAGGGTGGGGGGAGGGGGGGTGAATCAATTATCCTCAGGTCCAGATGTACCAATTCAATCTTTTAAACACTTCAACAAACTTAGATCTATTCAACAATTCACTCGGTCTCTATAGAATATATCAGTAACATAAAACTTGCAATCCACTATCTAAAAATAATCAACTTGTAGAATATAAAACTTTCAACAACATAACACATCAAATAACATTCACATAAGTATGACACCATAATTTAATGTGGACACCTAAAATGGGAAAACCACCAATAAAATGCTACCAAATTTTCACTCTTTTGAAGTGAGCTCTGTGAGAAGCCAACCATGTTAAAGGTTACAATACACACTGTTAGGTGTGACCCTGTTAAAGGATTTAATGACCCTGTTAAGAGTGGCCTAGTTAGAGGGCTTAAGAACATTCCATTAGAATGTCACCTTGATTAAAGGGTTTACAAAATGACTGTTAGGTCAACCTTGATTAAAAAGATTTTAACTAATAAAATGGTTAGACAGTAACAGTAGGTTCTGATCTAAAATATACAACTCACTTTGAAAATATAGATCCAATACACTCACATGCTGATTTACTGACTGACCTCCATTACCATCTCCATATCTAATATGCTCAAAAATCCCTTCAAGCAATCACCTCAACTTTGTTCAACTCTTCTTAGCCTTCTACTTAGGTTCGTCAGTCAATAACATCAACCTCTTTTCTTTATCTCCATAACTCACAATCAGGTCATCCTTATACCTCCTTCATTAGGTATATTAATCTTTTTCCACTTAGTCTCTTTTGTAGATCTTAGGTTTAGGTTAGATTCATTGAATCCTTCCATCAATTTTTTCTTCTCTTTATCCTTCTACATACTTCTCCTTGAATCCATAAGAAAATGGTTTACCATACATTAAATGCTCCAGGTCATTCATCTTTAATGTCAACACATTTTACATATCCCAAGAATTCAATTATGTCAGCTAGGATTATCAATTGCTTCACAAACTATAAATTACTAACACTCAATCAATACTATGTTCATCTACTCGGTCATCACTGAATAACTTAGTCATCGCTAAAAATTTTCTTCTCGGCAAACACTATCTTTTCTCTATTAATTCTCTGATACTCGACAATTATTGATGCTTTGTCAACACTAAAATTTACTTGGCTTATATTGGCACTCGGTTGACACTAGCATTGCTCAGCTTAAACTGAATTTCTTCTCATTTTCTCGGTTAAACCTATGCTTCAAATCAACTGACTGCTTCACTTAGTGTTAAAGATAAACAACACATTACCTTGCCAATGTGCCAACTAATCAAGTATCCATTGTAGTATCTCATAACTCAAACATTTCCCTAGGTCCTCTTGTTATCTCGTCTTTTCAAATCCTCTTCATCAATCAAAAGATATGGTACTCTACTAGATAGAAACTGTCTTACTAGCTAAGGCTTGACATCAATGACAATATAATAATTGTTTCAATTGTAGTTTCCAATAGTTCCTTGTGAGGCATTACAAAAATACTTCATGTTTTAGATCTAGTCTCTACTATACATCAACAAACTTTTTATTTATGTATATTTCATTTCAATTTCAAGGTTGATTCCTCAAATTGGGTTTGACTAAGACAAACCCCTATATAGCCAACATTTTCTCTCTTTTCTATGTGCAAGAACAGGTGGCATCAATTTCAAGATCAGATCTGTAAAGTGCACGATCTCAATTATAGTTTACAATTGGAACTGTTGGAAAGTGTAGAGAACAAGTCAACATAATCAACCTAGTCCTAGGAACAAGTCAACCTAGCCAACACAATCCATCTAGATCAATATCAAATTGAATTTACAAGTTGTTATGGTTTTTGGGTTTCATTTTTGGTAACATAATTGGTCTGTCAGTTCTCAACCATCCTATGCATACAAAAACCATATTTTCTTCCTTTCTAGTCCTAAATCTTGCATTTATCAATGACATTTACACAATCAAACCTCAATTCCAAGAAAGGATCATTGTACCCACTCAATGCTTAAGTCTTCTTGAGCCTAGTGAGTCATCTTCCTTCCAACACAATATAGGAGATAGACCCAAGTTCACTAGTTTTCCCATTTTAACTAGTGAATCCTATTTCTTATGTTACAATAAAAAAATAGAAATTCAAAAACTAGACATCGTCATCTATAATAAATTTTATTTTTATAGAAAAATTATACGTCATATTGCCACAGTTGGGTTTCTCTTGTTTTTATGACATCATACATACAATTCTAGGGCCAAGGGTTAGGTTTTCAAACCTAAAAAAGAAGGCAAATCCACTAGTTTCAAATTTTATTTTTTATGAAACATGTACCCATTCTAAAAAGGAGTGAAAATATGATATAATTTTAAATGGACACTTATTTTAAAATGGGTAGCAATTTTAGAAAATAAAACAACTATCAATTTTGAAAATCAAACAAGTAACTATTTTGCATCATGTGTATACATTTTAGTTTGAGAGCCCAAACCTAAATGAGTACCTTATTTTATAAAATAGGTACTTGTTCTTATCATAATTTTTTTTATCCAATGCTTCGCCTATATGTGTCGAGTCAACTTCTTGATTTTAACTAGCTTCTTCATATACATTCAAAATATTGAAAAAACCAAATAGAATCTAATGAGACCTTTAACTTTTTGTGTTGGAAAGGTGTCTCAACCTTGACCTTAATATTACAACAAATGTAATTTTTAGATGTAAATAGAAGAAAATTAAATTTCTAGATGATATAGTTAGGTTTTGGCCAAAATAATATTTTTTTTCTATTGTACATTATTAGTGACAATCTTACTTTATTTATCTCTTCAATATGTTCACTTTCAAAAGTATTGGACCAAGTTGGCTCACTAGATTTAAAGTTATGGTCTCTAGAAGTTTGCATAAAAAATATACAAAGTTGTTGGACACATAAAAGGGCTCAAAGAGGAGTTACACATGTTGATAAACTTGTGATACATAACATGACACATCATAAGACATCTTTCATCAGAGATAATATTGGGTGCCACTTTTGGGGTGGTTTGAGCTCATAAATTTCTAATTTTCATATGATCTAGTTTAATGTATTAAAATTCTTATATATTAATTGTCAAGATTGTGTGTTCTAGTCTTGTAGATATTGTTAAGTTGTCAATTTGTTTTCTAGATCTCTAGTTAGTGTTACTCATATGAAGGCTTTATCTACAAGTGTACTGTATATATGGTTTACTAAATAATATATTTGGTTTCTTTGGAGTGTGAGGTTTTTCCTCCAAAAAAATTTCCCCATGTACACTTGTGTTATGGTATGTATTATTTGGGTAAGTGCACCAAGATGGTGTGCAAAAAGGGGGGGTACAAGTGGCCATTTTTTTTTTCTTAAATTTGGTGAACCTGAACTTGGAAGAGAAATTTGAGAGTCATGCACTCAAAATTAGAAGATGTGCAAACACCAAGAATTGAAGTACTTTGAATCTAGTTTCTAAACTACTAAAGTTTTTTAAAAATGGATAATATTAAGAGCATCAAATCCATTACACATGAAAAATTGTTCCTAAAAATATAACAAAATGTCTAGAATGCACATCAAAAAAGATATAGTCATATTTAGTATTTTGAAACTCTTTGGTATAAAAATAGATAAGAGTGAGAGCTAGTAGTTGTGTATTTTTTTGTTGTGTATTTTATTTTTTATGATTTTTGAAGTAGGCACATCTTGAATAAAAGGTGTATGTTCATGCGCTAGATATAACTTGCATCAAAATAATTGAAAATGCAATTTTAAAAAAAAAGTGTATAGAATCAAGTGAACAACAATAATATATTAATTTTTTTAAAAAAATGGTCAAGTATAGATCAAAAGCCATTAAGGAAATTGTACACATATGTCTTTGAGAACTATGGAGACACTAGTAAAGAAAATCAAACTTTAATATGTTAATGTTGGAGCCAAAAATAGAAAATGAATATATGGTTAGATAGTTCAGAAGACATGTGAAACTATGGTGGCAATTTTACAAATACTCAAATGATGATTTGTAATCTTGATGATAAGGAAGTTGAGAAACTAGAATGGAAGAACAAAAGACATGAAAAGGGAAGAAAATGAAGAGAAATGAAGCTCCCAAGTCTTAGGGCCATTATCCAAGCCTATTACCTAAGCATACATGATCATGTTTTCAACTGTTTAGAAACCCAATTGAGTTTTTTAAAACTTTAGATATGTTTTTAACTCTTAAAAGCTTGATCAAGTTTTTAAGAATTAAAAATATATAAATGACATATGTATAAACTTAATATGTACTACACATATGTGTACATACATACATACACACATATATATATGTACACACACACACACACATATATATATGTTAGAATAACTGAGAGGGGGGTGAATCAGTTATCCATAATCCCAAATACAAAATGTATCACTTCAAAAACAAATTCAACTACTTTTGTAGCTTGGTAAACAATAAATACTAAACTGTCTATGACTTTATCGATTACCAGTTAATTGCTCATAAAGATTACTGACCAAATCAGAAGTGCAATATGTAAAGTATGATATCCAAACAATCACCACATAAACATATAACATAAGAGATTTAATGTGGAAACACTGCAAAGGGAAAAACCACCTAGGACTGGTAACCCAAAATATTTTCACTCTTTTGAAGTGAGCTCGGTGAAGAGCCAACCCTGTTAAAGGTTACAAAACACACTGTAAGGTGTGACCTTGTTAGAGGATTTAACACTAATAGTTATTGTCCAACCAACATTCACTATGGGGTTGACAAGATAACAATGTACATTCTATGAATGACATATAAGACTTTCAAGTCTACTCGATTAAGAGATTTTATCTGTTTCCAATGGTTAAACTAAAACATCAGGTGATCTGAATACAATACAACTTGATTTGCAGATGTTTAGATCTATTTTAAGTCCATACAAATCCTCTGATCATTATTTCAATTCAATTCTTCAACATTCAATAACTTACTATCCCTTGGTGAAAGCTCTCTAACGCTCGATTAACTCTGCAGTTCGGTTCTCCTTCAACCAGTTTGATCAAGCATGCATGAAGCAATGTTCACGTGATGTCTTTGTAGTTTCCTTCCTCTGGTATCCTTTTCACAATGAAATCAATATCTCTTAAATAGACAAGTAAACCATTTTCTTTTCATCCATCAGATTTTGCCACTTAATCTCCTTTGTTGATTTTACCACTTAACCTTTCCTCAGCTATTGTGTCAGTAACACATTTTGTTTCCATCTTTTAGATCTTCATCATTTTTTTTATCTATTGATCTCATAACAAACTTTATCTTCCACCTCGTAATCATACACTTTATAGCTCATCAATTTCTATCAGCTAAACTAATCATTTAGTTCTTTTGACCATACTTAATAAAGAAATGCATTGGTGAATACAAGCTTGGTTGAAACTATCACTCGGTATACACTACACTGGCTCGATGTATATTGGAATCCTTCATTAACCGACCACACTTCTTTGCAACACTTTTCTTCCTACTTCATAACTGATTAATGCAACATAATCAAGTCAACAATATGAAGTCATAGACTCATCAATAAGTTACCCAAAGTATTCCTTATCCTCATCTGTCATATCCATCTTCCTCAATGTAGATATCTTGGTTCATCATCTCTTCTCTCCTCTTTACAGATGTTTAGATATTTGCAACTACCATGATAAGTACTGTCAAAACTAGTTGACATCAATGACAACATAAAAACTAATTCAATTATCTTACATAACCATTCAATGCTCAGTGATCTCTAATCACTTGTAGCTCATCAATTAGGTTCTCAATCAATTGTAGTTCATCAATCTCTCCCTTTGGCATTGATGGCAACTCAAATAATATGAAATATACCATCCACATATTGATGAGTCAAGTTTATAGGGTGTTTTGGTTATGATTTTCTAAGTTCAGACTTGAATATCTTATGGTTTTTTCATAAACATTATATAATCTTTTATGTTTATAAGCTTTAGCCATATGTATATTTGATACTTATGAAACTTAAGGACAAGACTGAATACATATCTAGATTAATGAATGTTATGATAAAATTTGGTATTTTTCTTCTCTAGCTTTAATTGGTAGACCTCCTGCAGCTGTGTGACAAGGCTACATTAAAATAGGAAAACTTATTATAATCTTTGCCTTGGATTCATGTTGTGGATTATGTTATGTTAACCTTTTGTAGGAGAAGAACAAGTCAACAAGGAGCACGGACTCAAGGATGAGTGGGTCTTTTAAGGTGAATAACTGTTTCAGAGTTCATCATAGCTCCACTTCTTCCATAATTTTATGGTTGTTGATTCAATCCAAGTCAATCTAGTTACCAAGCGTTCCTATATTCTTGAAGCACTAAATATGGCATATCTTCTTGCATAAATGATGATGTCATTCCTATAACTGAAGTTGTTATGCTATGTAATGAAGGACCTAGTTTGTAGGTGTTCTATTTTTCCTAGTTTCTTTTAAATAAGCTAGAACTTATGTTTCCAAGTTAGTTAGACGTTTTGAGGAATTCATACTGTAATCTAGCAATAGAGTAAAATACTTTGATATCCTATATTGTATCTATGTTTTGTTGAATGAATATATGACAGTTCTTCATTTCACTCTCTTAGTTATAATTCATTTATACTTCCATGGGGGCCCACACGGGAGGTGAATTTCCTGTTCATGCTTAAGTAGGATTCAGTTAAGTTTCTTTGAAGTTGTTAAGTACTATTGTTCTTACAGCCACTGGTAGCAAAACTATTGACTATTTCCTGCAGCATAGGTTTACTTTTGAAGCATTATCTATTTACTGCTATGTTTTTCCTTCAAGATGAGAGTTAATTTGTAGTTTCAGTTTCTAGTATAAATCTCCTGTAGCAATAGCTTTTACTTTGGTAGTGAAGACTATTGAGAAGAACTAAAGCATAAACTTTGCAGCCATCATCTCAAGTTCACGTTCTCAGATTGATACATTTAATGAAGTCTAGCATGATGTTCTAAGTAGATACATGATGATTTTCAGTAATGAATCACTATTTAAGGATGTCCAATCCCTGAGTTACTACGATATTATTCTGACTAGTCATTTTTGGCGCCGTTGTTAGGGATGGTGTCAATTTAGTTCGACCCAGAAGTCATTAAGTTAGTTTTCATTCTGCATAATTTTGTATGCATAGGCGTAGGGACCATCTTGGGTGATTCCTACCTAATCTTAATCAGGAAGAACCATTTGAGGTTGTCAATCCAACACTTGAGGAAGCCCAATTAGAAAACCCACAAGAAGAAGAATCGTTTGAGAACGTGTTTGCTGATGCCTATGACCAATTTCCCTCACCACCATCATCTAAAGAATCCTACCATCTAAATTCTCTTTTTTCTGACCCAGAATATCTAGACAACATAATGGCTCATTCTACCTTCCCTTTTCCTATTCCTACTCAGCAAGGTAACCAAAATCTAAAGAATATTCTTGCAGCTGCACTTCCTAAATTCTATGGACTCATCACAGAAGATCTAGAGACTTTCCTCTTTGTGTTTAATGTCCTTTATCAAAGCTATGACTACACCACTAATGGTCATAAGCTCAAATTGTTTCCTTCCACCTTAAAAGAGGCTGCTCTTAGATGGTTTATGAGTTTGGGTGTTGATGTTGTAGCAGATTGGAATGCAATGTATACCCTATTTCTTAAGAAGTATAAAGATTATTGCAGAGGAGGGGACTTAAAATGAGATGACATATTTAAAATGTCACAGAAGGAAGATGAAACCTTGGAAGACTATATCTCTAGGTTAATGTTTAGCTTGCAACATAACACACAATATGCACTGAATGAAGAATCTCAAAAGCATCTATTTTTGAGAGGTGTGAATGATGGAAGCATAGAAGCCCTCGATCTTATGGTAGGGGGGGACATTATATAGAAGAATTGAGATGACATAAATAGTATATGTCTAAACTATTCTAGAGCTACTGTCAAGAAAGGAAGAGGCTTGAGATCCCTGCCTCACAAGTCTAATGGTGCAGGTGTGTCCAAAATGGAGCTATCCAATCTATTGTCAGATTGCAAGAAAGACATCATTAATGATGTTGCTACTTAGTTGGACACAATGCAAGCAAGGAGAAATAAAGAGGAAGATGATGCAATGTTGGCAGAGTACTATCCACATTGTAGGGAGAAGAAAAAGAATTGTTGGTGCAAGTTTGTTGCAAGCTTGGAGTCTCAACCTACGCCTACCAAGTTCAAGGCCATTGATGAGAATGGAGAGGTGCTCTACATTGGCCAGTGAAGGCCATGGGCTCAAAGACTAGGTATTCCCCAAGATCCTCTTCAAAATTTTAATAGTAATAATGTATGGAAAAACCAATAGCATAGTGGATTTAGTGGGTATAATAGTTGGCATCAGCCCCAACAAGGTTGGCAACAACCTCAGCAAGGCTGGTAGCAACATCAGCAAGGTTGGCAACAACCTCAGCAAGGATGGCAGTAGCATCAGCAGGGTTGGCAGCAACCTCAACAACCATGGCAACAACCTCAGTAGGGGTGGCAACAACCACACAATTGGATGAACCAATCAAGCCAGCAAGCTTTGATGCCACCACCTCAACAACAGGCTTTGATGCCTCCTCCTATAGCCAATACTACTTCCCCTAAACATCCTTAATTGCCTGCTTAGCCTACTCCTAATTCCAATAATGCTAAACCAACAACGCAGCAACAGAGCTATGCAATTTCCCTGAATAATATCCATTTAAGATTTGACACAACTCTTCCTCCTCCATTGCAGCCTATCATTATCAAAGTTGAGGATGTCTCAGTAGAACCAACTAAGGTACCAGTCCAACCTGCTGCTCTTGCAACACAAGAACCCCCATTTTCTCGTAGGTTGGAGGAACAAGTTAAGCCAATGGAAAATCAGGCAGTGTTGGATTTGCTTGCCCAACTAAAGAAAATGACGGTAAAGATTTGTTTGTTAGATGCCATAAAAGAAGTACCTACATGTACTAAAGCCATCAAGGAAGCTTATATTAAGCAGCCTAGGAGAAAGAAAAAGGATCCTAAAATCATTCATGTCCTAGGCCAGTAATCTGATCTAATGTTGGAGAAATTGACATTTCCAAATTATCCTGATCCTGGTAGCCCTGTGGTTACAGTCACTATTCAAGGAATGCAAGTCCAAAATGCTCTAGTTGACTTAGGTGCATCCATAAATGTCATGACCAAGGAAGTAATGTCTCAGTTACATATCATTAGTCTTAGGGAAACACCCACCATCCTTCAGCTTGCTGATAGTTCGCCCAATACACTTGATGGGATGGTAGAAGATGTTATAGTCACCTTCAATTCTTGGGATATCTAGTTGACTTTGTTGCCCTTTCTCCAAAGGCTAACATGGGAGGGTATCCAATAATTCTAGGCAGACCTTGGCTGGCTACTGCAGATGCCTATATAGCTTATCGGTTAGGAAAAATGACTATATCCAATGGAGTCAACACTAAAAATCTGACTCTGTATTCCCCAGCTCAACCTCTATTGCAAGATGACCAGATAATCTGGCTAGATTTGGATGATACTGAACCTGAGGTCAATTCCATTTGTCAGTTAATGATGATATCCAGGGAACCTTTTGTAGCTTCTAGGGAAGAAGATGAAATCATTTCCTCCATTATTCTGAATGAGTATGGAGTGCAATCCCAAGTGTGTTTCCAAGAGGACTATGTTCTTGACACTTTGTTACCACCTATTGATGCTCTGTAGTACTAAAAACTTCCAAATTTCTTCATACATTACTGCCTCATGAAATGGAGTCTTCTCCAATTGCTTAGCTATCCATTGCAGAAAAGGTCACTAAGTTAGAGGTCAGCTCAGGAAGGGAGTTAAATGTAAATAGTGCTTTGACTCCCTCTCAGCAGACAGATGTCCTGCAACTTCTAAAAGAACATCAATCAACTTTTGCTTGGGATTATACTGACATGAAAGGCCTAGACCCTAAGCTCTGCACTCACAAAATTTATATCAGTCCTGAATTCAGACCTGTTCACCAACCTCAGCGAAGGGTTAACCCAGCTCTAATAGATATAGTTAAGAATGAGTTGCAGAAGTTGTTAAATGATAGCTTCATCTATCCCATTTTTGATAGTCAGTGGGTATCCCCTCTTGTTATAGTACCTAAGAAAGGAGGGAAGTGGAGAGTTTGTGTCGACTATAGAGAGCTTAACACCACCACTAAGAAGGACCACTTTCCCTTACCATTCATAGATCAAGTCCTTGATAACCTAGCTAGAAAGAAATACTTCTCTTTTCTAGATGGATTCAGTGGTTATAATCAGATTCAAATAGCCCCTGAAGACCGGGAGAAGACAACATTCACCTGCCCATGGGGCACATTTATTTAGTGCTACCTTTTGGGTTGTGTAATGCCCCTGGTACCTTCCAGCAAGCTGTGATCAGTATATTCTCAGATATCTCTGCTAATTGCATGGAGATTTACATGGACAAATTTACCACCTATGGGCATACTTTTGATAAGGCCAAGGAAAATTTGGAGAAAGTTCTTCAGAGATGTCATGATTATAACCTCTCTCTCAATAGTGAAAAGTGCTTCATGATGATGGAAGAAGGGGTTGTCTTAGGACATTTCATATCTTCAAAAGGTATTCAAGTGGACCCTGCTAAGATTGAGGTGATTAGCACATTACCTATTCTAGCAAAACAAAAATATGTGCGAAGTTTCCTTGGGCATGCCTGGTACTATAGAAGGTTTATAAAGGATTTCAATCAACTTGTAGCACCACTATATAACTTGCTCAAGAAGGATGCTGAATTTGTTTGGGATTCTAAGTGTGCAAAGTCTTTCCTACAGCTTAAAGAAGTTCTCACTACAACACCAGTTTTGAGAGGACCTAATTGGGGCTTGCCTTTTCACATCCATACTGAGGCCCCATATTATGCTATTGGAGTTGTGCTTGGTCCAAAGGTGGACTCGGTTGAGCATGTAATTTACTTTATTAGTAAAAATTTATAGGGCCCTGAGTTTAATTACACTGTCACTGAAAAAAAACTTATTGCAATTATTTATGCCCTAAATAAATTTAGATACTACATTACTGGATATGAGATCTATGTGCATACTAACCATTCTGCTATTAAGTATCTCATGAACAAGCCTACAATCTCTAGAAGATTGGCTCACTGGTTGCTGCTTATGCAGGAGTTT
The DNA here is from genome assembly GCA_027943335.1 of Chamaecyparis obtusa. Taxonomy (NCBI): domain Eukaryota; kingdom Viridiplantae; phylum Streptophyta; class Pinopsida; order Cupressales; family Cupressaceae; genus Chamaecyparis; species Chamaecyparis obtusa. The sequence continues at coordinate 33,618 of BSBK01014495.1, forward strand.
GACATTACCATAATAGATAAACCTAGTAAAACCAATGTAGAAGCTGATTTTCTTTCTAGGTTGCATGTACCTGATGATTCTGCAGCCATTGATGATAATTTTCCTGATGAACATCTTTTCTTGCTGACTGCACACAATCCTTGGTATGCTGATATTGCTAATTATCTCACAACTGTTAAGACACCAGCTCATTTATCTGCTAAGGAAAGAAGGTTGTTAATTGAAAAGAGCTTTAATTATTCATGGATTTCTGGATTTATGTTTTATATTGGTCCTGACCAAGTAACTAGAAGATGCATTAGAGAGGATGAAACTTATGATATTCTCAAGGCATGCCATGATGAACCTTGTGGTGGACATTTTGTTGCCAAAAGAACAGCATTGAAGATCTTGACTACAGGTTACTTTTGGCCCAGTTTACATAAGGATGCTGCTCAGTACACTAAAAAGTGTGACAAATGCCAGCGCATGGGAAGCCCCACAAAGATAGATGAAATGCCCCTATAACCACAGGTAATTGTTGCACCATTTGATAAATGGGGGATTGACTTTGTCGGTCCTATTGAGCCATCCTCACAAGGTAAATCCTATATCCTCATCTGCACTGACTATGTTACAAAGTGGGCTGAGGCTAAACCTATGAAGCACCTAAGGGATAACAATGTTGCAAAATTCCTTTATGAATTCATCTTCACCAAATTTGGGGTACCAAGAGAGATACAGTCAGATCAAGGACCTCAGTTTACTTCCAATTTGATTACTACTCTGATGGAGGAGTACAACATCAGGCATGGTAAATCTTCACCCTATCACCCCCAAGCTAATGGGCAAGTCAAAGTTACCAATCATGAGTTGGAGTCTATTCTAACTAAAACCGTAGCCATCCATAAGAAAGATTGGGCTATCCAACTTCCTAAAGCACTTTGGGCTTACTGAACTACATGGAAGTCTACAATTGATTTCACACCATTTGAGCTTGTTTATGGTCGCTCTACAGTCATGCCTATAGAGTTTGAACATAAGACACTCAGGATAGCTCTTGCTCTTGGGATGGATCTCACTACCGCACAACAAGAAAGGATATTGAGTTTGAATGGCCTTGATGAGTGGCGAAAATCTACCTTGCATAACACTGAATTGATACAACACCAGCACAAGCAATGGCATGACAAGTATGTTAAGGATAAAAATTTTTCTGTTGATGATTGAGTGCTCCTCTATGACTCCAGGTATTAGCATACTCTTGGAAAATTCCAAACCAGATGGTTAGGCCCATATGAAAGTATTGCAGTCTTTCCAAATGGAGTGGTCCAGCTCTCCACATTGGATCCAATACGGTTCAAATTGTTGGTCAATGGTCATAGGTTAAAATTATATCACAAACCCCAAAGTAAGGAAGACTTCCTGTAGCAATTATCTTCTGCTATTGGTGATGCAGTTCCTGCAGCATCTCCTAATGAGCTTTTTGCTCATTTGCCTTCCTCACTCTAGAAGTTCTTGTCACTTTCATAATAAAAACTTTCTTCGTGAAAGTTGCTTCTCCATAATAAAATTTCATTTCATTTCTTGTCTATCACCCATCCACCTCATTTTTTCTTTCATTCGTGGATAACAACATCTGCCACCTTAGCAGCAATTCAAGTTAGCACACATTTCAAGGTATGCCATTTTAATTTGTTTTTCCAATGTTTTTCTGTATGCCTTGTCACCACTGCAAGTGTGGGACCACTTGCTCACTTTTAGTTAGGGGGAGTTATATTAGTTTTTGTCATTATGTTTATGCAATCTTTATATTTATTCTTTTTCCTATCGTACTTGCATTTTCTACCATGATTAGACACTTAAATTTTTTTTTTTTTGCTGTGTTGTTATTTTTCGCACGAATGAAGTAAGGTGGCAAGTTATGTTAAGTGTGAGTTCTGCGGAGGGTACTTATGAGTAATTATGAAATGATAACAAGGCAATTTGCATTTATGTTACTCATAAGCTCATTTCTCGAGCTGCATTGCTAGAAATTTCCAAATTTGAACTCATCCTGCGACCTGCCTTTTCAAGCTTTCTTGTTCAAAATCTTGGTTGTCTATTATTATCTCCTACAACTCTATTTTGGGTATTCTGGAAACTAGACGATGGGAGGAGACCTCATTTGAAGAGAGCCTACTATGCATAATGTGTTTCTAGAAGACCAGAATTGTAGGCCATATTTTCAAGCAAGAGGGTGGATGGATTATGTCCAAAAGCTAACTAGCTGGGATGACAAGGTTGCACTTCAGTTTCTTAACTCCTTAAAAGATGGAGTGGCTTTAGTTAAAGGACTAAGGGTGCCATTTTCTTAGTCAATTTTGGCAGAGGTCATGGGATTACCATTGGAGGGTGAGGAATTTGTAGAGAATCTTGACCCAACTACTGCCAGAGCTCAGTTCACTCTACATGCAAACTCGTCGCTTGAAGTTGATAGGAAACAAGGTACATTTTGACTATCTCTTCCCGAGCTGTTTAAATAATGTGCGGTTTATATCATTAGGTATTTCACCTATGAAGGGCGGCACTCATTCTTGCATGCTGTTCACTTCAAATTCTTGAGTTGTTTAAGACATGATAATAGGCCTATCAATGTCCCTAGTTTTGTGTTTGGCATTTTGTCAAAATAGGCCATTCTAGTTCAAGAGGGTAAATGAAATTCTATCTCTCACCACTGTTTAATCAAGTTGATAGTGGAAAAATCCTTAAGGGAGCAGTAAGATATTTCCTAGGAGGAATTTCTACTGCAAGGGTTTAAGGAGCCTACCCCAAAACCAATTGGGTGTAGATTGGGACAGAGGGTTAAAACTGCTAAAGGGGTTAGGAAATTTTTTATTGAAATTGGACAATGTTCTTTGTCCAAAAAGAAATCTAGGGTTAGGACACCTAATTCCCCTAATTCTACTAATTCCTCTACTTCAAGATCAACTCATGAAGAGGAATCAAGGACTCCTATAGAAAAGGTTGAAGTTGCTCTTGTAGTAGAAACAATTTCCCCAAAGGATAAGAAAAATAAAATTAACCCTAGTACTAGTCGACAGGCTAAGGCATCTCCTGCAGCCACGAGCACTTCCAGAAAAAGGAAAGCTCCAAAAAAAAGGAGGAAACTCCATTGAGGAGAAGTGCTAGGAGAAGGTCAAAAACAACTGACGAGATTCTAGTTAATGAGCCAAATGTAACCCAAGATTCTAGGCAGAAGGAAGAAGAAAATGAAAACATTCAGCAAGAAGTTGAATTACAGCCTGAACCTTCTCGGTAGGAAGAGCAATGGACTGAAATTATGGAACAAGAAACATTTGAGGAATTTCTTGATGTTAAAATAGAGCAGGTTCCTAAAAAGCTAGTAAATACATAAGTCATTATAATCGGAGATGACTCCAGCTCGAAAGAGAAAGCTTATGTGTTTCGAAGGAGAGGATCAACCTCTGGGAATCTTCAGGAAGATAATTTAGGAAGTGATAACTCTAATAGTTACATCAGGGAAGCAGATGAAACAATATTCTCTCCTACAACAGAATCTCCTGTAGCAGAAAGGGATCCCTATGAAGAAAATCCATATATTAATATAGACCTTGTCAATAAGGTAGTGGAGCAAATTTTGAATGAAGGGTTAGATACATTGGCTTCAATGGCTCAGCAATGCTCTAACACTAAGAGGGCTATGATTATCTAGACATATCCTTTGAGGAGGACAAGTGCTAACAATGGTAAGTGATTTGTCCCTCAAGCATCAGATAATTCTTGCCATAGTTCAATAATAGATCAATCTAGTTCAACATCTTTGCTATTTGTTATCTTCCAATTGTCTAAATAATTAAAGTCTGAGAGAGAGTAGTGGAAATAGTAACAAAAAGAACTAAATAGGGTAATAGACCACAATTATTAGGAAACACTTGTTCAAGAGGAAAAGATAGAACATTTAAGTGTGAAACTTGACAAAATTACATCTTTAATTCCCGACTTGATGGGTTGTAGATCCCCATCACTTGTCTATGCCTTGTTTCTTAAAGAACAACTGTTAAACTATTAAATGACCTGTATTATGTAGGACAGGTCTTCCTCATTACAAGAGCCTACCCAATTTTCTCAAGCCTTCCATAACTCTCTTGCAGCCATCCAAAATCTATTATGTGAATTTTATCTCCACAACCTAGTAGTCCCTAATGACTAAGTTTGGAATCCCTTGCTTTATGTTGGGGATATTCAACTCAGAGCCCTCATGTCCTGGGTCTAGAATGAAATTAGTTGGTACACTCAAGCTAAAGTGTATAGATATTTGGAGTCAGAAATTCCCCTATTTCTAAGGCCTAAAGCCAAATATCCTTGAACTTACTACTATAATTGGTTAAGGATAGCCCCCTCTGACTCAGGTAGCAAGATCATCTATCCAATGAGAAATGAAGCATTTAATGCATATGAACAAATGATAGATTCTGGACTACCTAAAGCTAGAAATGCCATTCAGTGGTGCTGGAATAGTTTATCTAGGGAGATGAGAAACAAAGAACCACATTCACCTCTCAATTTTGCTATGGAAACCCAGCGCGCTCCTTGGTACATTTCCTTGGGAACAGAGAGAGAAAGTTTATGGATTCCACTAACCTTTTAGCCTCCATTACTGATGTCTCCTTTACTTGCAAACTCAAAAAATCTAGACAGTTTTGATATGTAGAGGGAAAAGGACAGGTGGAAGAAACACAAGGAAACAAAGGGATTTTATTGGAGTCTTGCAAAGGGAGGTACTGGACAGAGAACAACTGCTGACTATAGATTGACAGCTAGGTTGAAGAATTTATTTATTGTGGGACCAGCAAATAGTTAAGCTGGGGGGAATGATGAGTCAAGTTTATAGGGTGTTTTGTTTATGATTTTCTAAGTTCTGACTTGAATACATCTTATGGTTTTTTCATAAACATTATACAGTCTTTTATGTTTATAAGCTTTAGCCATATGTATATTTGATACTTATGAAACTTAAGGACAAGGCTGAATACATATCTAGATTAATGAATGTTATGATAAATTCTGATATTTTTCTTCTCTAGCTTTAATGGGTAGACCTCCTACAGCTGTGTGACAAGGCTACATTAAAATAGGAAAACTTATTATAATCTCTATCTTGGATTCGTGTTTTGGATTCTGTTATGTTAACCTTTTGCAGGAGAAGAATAAGTCAGCAAGGAGCGTGGACTCAAGGATGAGTGGGTCTTTTAAGGCAGATAACTATTGTAGAGTTCATCATAGCTCCACTTCTTCCATAACTTTGTGGTTGCTGATTCAGTCCAAGTCAATCTAGTTACCAAGCGTTCCTATATTCTCGAAGCACTAAATATGGCTTATCTTTTTGCATAAATGATGCTATCATTCCTATAACTGAAGTTGTTATGCTATGTAATGAAGGACCTAGTTTGTAGGTGTTCTATTTTTCCTAGTTGTTTTTAAATAAGCTGGAACTTATGTTTCTGAGTTAGTTAGATGTTTTGAGGAATTCATACTATAATCCAACAATAGAGTAAAATAATTTGATATCCTATATTGTACCTATGTTTTGTTGAATGAATATATGACAGTTCTTCATTTCAATCTCTGAGTTATAATTCATTCATACTTTTTTGGGGGCTCACATGGGAGGTGAATTCCTTGTTCATGCTTAAGTAGGATTCTGTTAAGTTTCTTTGAAGTTGTTAATTACTGTTGTTCCTACAGCCACTGGTAGCAGAACTATTGACTATTTCCTGCAGCATAGGTTTACTTCTGAAGCATTATCTATTTACTGTTACATTTTTCCTTTAAGATGAGATTTAATCTGTAGTTTTAGTTTCTAGTATAAATCTCATGTAGCAATAGCTTTTACTTTGGTAGTGATGACTATTGAGAAGAACTAAAGCATAAACTTTGCAGCTATCATCTCAAGTTCACGTTCCCAGATTGATACATTTAATGAAGTCTAGCATGATGTTCTAAGTAGATACATGATGATTTTCAGCAATGAATCACTGTTTAAGGATGTCCAATCCTTGAGTTACTAGGATATTATTCTAACCAGTCACATACCAAACATGTATTCTACAACTATATGAATAAATGTTGTAGCTCTCCCTAGCTTAATATGTTTAATCAGTACGTTACATGACAACATTCCATGTGCAAACTTTCCTTTGTGGATTTGATCTTTATAGCTTTCAGATGATCTCTCCCTTAGATAGATGTTCCAGTGATCTCCTTTCAGTTCTTCCTTTGACAAAGATTGTTGTTTGATATTTCATGAAATTCTCTCCCTTTGACAACAATGCCAAAGAAACACATAAACATACAGCTCTGTAGTAGCTATATAACTCTCTACTGTCTGGTGCATACGATGTATCTCTGTGTATTGATATGCAAATCTCTGTTCCTGAAATCTTTCACAACCTTAGACAAAATCCAAAGTGTGAGCTATGCTGCATCAACATGAATTATCTTTTGATAAGATTAGGCTAATGCAACCTCTAGATCACATTACTGACCGATAGACAGGGGATCGACCCCAAGTCTTGTCCTCAAGTAGTCAAAAGTATTCTTTAGTAAAGGCTTGGTAAATATGTTAGCAAGTTGCTCCTTTGATGTAACATATTCTAATTTAACTTGCTTCTCTTGTACCTGCTCTCTTAAGTAGTGATACTTAATAGAGACATGCTTGGTCTTTGAGTGCATTACAGGATTCTTAGAAATGTTTATTGCACTTGTGTTGTCACAGTATATAATCACTAGCTTTGTGATTACCTCATTCATTCCTTCTAATACTTGCTTGATATATGCAATATTTGAACAGTTTGTAGTAGCAGCAACATATTCTACTTTGGCTGTAGACTGAGAAATACAAGGTTGTTTCTTACTTGTCCAAGTAACAAGTCTTTCACCAAAGAAAAATGCTCCTCTGGTGGTACTCTTTCTGTCACCTATATTTCCAGCCTAATCAACATCAGTGCAAACTCTTAGCTCAAAATTGCCTTCCTTAGGATACCATAATCTATAGTCCTCAGTTTTCTTCAGGTATCTTAAGATTCTTTTTGTAGAAATCATGTGTGACTCCTTAGGATTTATAGAAAATCTAGCAACAATCCCTACTGAATGTGCAATGTTTGGTCTACTATGTACTATATACATCAATTTACCAATCATGGATCAGTACAATGTCTGGCTCACCTCGGTGGATTCATCATCTTTGGTTAGTTTACAGCCTATGACCATCAGTGTTCCAAATGGTTTAACAACTTCCATGCCAAATGTTCTTAGTACTTCTTTTATATACTTGGATTGTGTGATGAATATTCCATCATTCTGCTAAAAAGCCTGTAGTCCTAGAAAGAACTTAATCTCTCCAAACATAGACATTTTGAACTCTTTTCTCATCTCATCAACAAATGAATTACATATATGATCTTGTCCTCCAAAAATAATATCATCCACAAATATTTCAGCAATTAAAATAGTATCATCAGACTCACCTTTCATATACAAATTGTTGTTCTCACTAGTTCTAGTAAAACCAATACTTAACAAATAAGTATGTAGCCTTTCATACCAGGCTCTCAGTTCTTGCTTTAGACCATATAAAGCTTTATGTAATCTACATACCATGTCTTTCTTGTCTGGATAAACAAACCCTTCTGGTTGTTCTATGTAGAACTCCTCTTCTAGTATCCCATTCAAAAATACAGATTTAACATCCATTTGATATACTTTAAACTTCTTATGTACTGCATATGCAAGTAACATTCAAACTCCTTCAAGTCTAGCAACTAGTGCAAAGGGTTCACTATAATCTATTCCTTCCTCTTGTGCATACCCCTTGCATACTAGTTTGGCTTTATTCCTTGTAACCTCTCCATTTTCATTCAACTTGTTTATGAAAATCCATTTAGTACCGATAACATTCTTATCTTTTGAACAAGGTACTAAAGTCCACGTCTCATTTTTCTCTATCTACTGTATCTCTTCATTCATTGCATTTACCCATTCTTTATTCTCCAATACAATTTTAACATTTTTGGCTCAAATTCACAAACTAAGCATGTACCTTGTCTAAACTTACTTCTTGTCATCATGCTTGCTTGCTTGTCTCCTATGATTTGGTTCTCAGGATTGTGTATTCTAACAAATCTAGCCAGTACTTGATCTCTTATTTGTTGTTCATCCTGTTCAGGCTCATTAACTTTCTCGGTAGCCCCTTCTTGATCGTCGATTTCTCTTTCCTATTCCTCGGTGTTGTTTTCCTAATGATTGGTTGACACAGTCTGCGACTTTGCTAGGTACTCTGGATGTTCAATGTAAGTGAATCTACCATAGTCTTCCAGTTCCCTAGTGCTTTCTTCACTGTTCTTATCATCAAACTCATCAACCCTAACATTAGTACTTTCAATCATTTTATTAGTAAATTTATTTAGGCACTTATAAGCTTTGCTTTTAGTGGAATATCCAAGAAATATCCCTTCATCCCCTTTAGAGTCAAACTTTCCATTTCTTTCATCTTTCAGAATAAAACATTTGCTACCAAAAATTCTGAAGTAACTTATAGTCAGTTTGTGACCAAACCATAACTCATAGGGTATTTTGTTAGTGTCCTTCTTCAGTTGTACTCGGTTCATAACATAAATAGTTGTGCTTACTACTTCTCTCAAATATATCTGAGCACATTCTTCTCTATTATCATTGTCCTTGCACAATCAACAATTGACCTATTTCTTCTTTCAGCAATCCCATTTTGTTATGGTGTTCTCAGTGCATAAACCTATCTTTTTATACCATGCTCATTACAATAGTTAGTAAATTCATCATAAATAAATTCACCACCTCTGTCAGATCTTATCATTTCAGTTCCTTCTTGGTTTCTTTCTCTACTTTTGTTTTATACCATTTAAACATCTTAAATGCTTTTGATTTATCTTTTAAGAATATAATAGTCATTAATCTAGTGTAATCATCAACAAACAAAATGAAATATATGTCTCCATAATAGCTCTGTGTTCTCATGGAACCACATAGGTCAGTGTGAACTAGCTCCAAAATTTTCTTTGTTGAATAATCTTTTCTCTTAAAACTAGATTTTGTCATTTTACCTTTCTGACATTGATGACACATTACATGATCCAAATTTGCTAGGCTAGACATACCTCTAACCTTTTTCTTTTTACTTATCTTGATCATGTTATCAAAGTTCACATGACATAACCTTTTATGCCACAACCATGCATCCTCATTTTTCATCATTAAACAAGAAGACTCAGTGTTATCAAGATAAAACAAGTTACCTTTTGTTTGTGCTCCTATTCCAACAAGTTTTCCTCCATCAAATATCTTTACCTTTTCTCTCTCAAAAGCTACTCGATGACCTGAGTTGTTAAGTTGTGCCACACTTAGCAGATTGTAATTTAGTCCTTCTACCCAATAAGCATTATCACATCTTATCTTATCATTTATCAGTAAAGATCCTTTTCCTCTAACCATACAGGGTGTATCATTATCCATTTGTATAGATTCTCCATTGTATTGCTCAAGATGATCAAATTTTTATTCATCACCTATCATGTGATGTGTATAACCACTATTAATTATCCATGTATCATTTTTACTTACTTTAGAAATCAGTGCTATCTCTACATACCTTTCTTCTTCCTTAGAGTCATCCTTCATCACAACAAATAATACCTCCACATATTCATTGGTGTCGGTCTCAGTATCATTATCCTCAGCAATGTAACACACCTTCTTTCCTTTGTCACTATTGTCTTGGTTGTCTCTATTATAGTGTCAGTAACTCCTGTTGCTTCTTCTCCCATAGCTTCCTTCACTAGATCAATCCTTGTTTCTATCATCTTCTTTCCTATTTGGGCATTTAGCAACAATATGACCAACTTCTTTGTAGTTAAAACATGCCAAAGGTAATTTACCTCTATATCTACCTTTACCTTTAGGTAATCTCCTGGCCATAAGAGCTTCAAGCTCATCAAGCTCATCATCAGTATTATTGTCATTATCATCATTATTACTTCTACTACTAGACTTACCGATCTTTAGAGAAGTCATAAAAGTAGATTCAACAGACGGTACAACACTATTATCAAAGTTGTCCAATTCAAAAGTTGTTACTTACCGATCAAACTATCAAGAGTGAGAGTACTGTTAGGTGCAAACCTCATTTCATGTATTGTAGATATTCTGATAGCATAAACTAGCAATAAGGTTCTCAAGATTTTACTTACCACTGTTTCTTCAGTAATGACACCACCAAATCCTCTGATTGTATTAACTACCTCTTTTATTTGGTTTGTATATTGCACAATGTTTTCTCCCTCTTTCATTTTCATATCATCAAATCTTCCTCTTAAACTTTCAGCTCTGGCTCTAACATTTGCATCACCACTATAAACTTTAGTAAGTTTATCCCACATTTCCTTTGCAGTAAGACAATCCTTGACATCTTCAAATTCGACATCAGTAAGAGTAGCAACAATCTCCATCATAGTAATATTATGCTCATGTCTATCTCTTAACTGATCAAGAGTCAAAGGTCCTGTAGGTGGTGCTAAGTAGCCATTATCCAATAGAGTGAGGGAAGAATTACCAATACCTGATATATGCAGTCTCATTTAGCTTTGCCATATTGTAAAGTTGTCCTTGTTCAGCTTTGGCACTTCCCTCTTATACATTTTGTGATCTTTATGCTAAAGTCCTTAAAAATTTGTTCCAAGCAACCAATAAGCTCTGATACCAATTTTTATAATAACTGAGAGAGGGGTGAATCAGCTATCCATAGTCCCAAATACAAAATTTATCACTTCAAAAACAAATTCAACTAATTCTACAGCTTGGTAAACAATAAATACTAAATTGTCTCCGACTTTACCAATTACTAGTTAATTGCTCATAAAGATTACCGACCAAATCAGAAGTGAAATATGTGAAGTATGATATCCAAACAATCACCACATAAACACATAACATAAGAGATTTAACATGGAAACCCTGCAAAGGGAAAAACCACCTGGGACTAGTAACCCAAAATATTTTCACTCTTCTGGAGTGAGCTCGGTGAAGAGCCAACCCTATTAAAGGTTACAAAACAAACTATAAGGTGTGACCTTGTTAGAGGATTTAACACTAACAGTTATCATCGAACCAGCATTCACTATGGGGTTGACAGGATAACAATGTACATTCTATGAATGACACATAAGACTTTCAAGTCCACTTGGTTAAGAGATTTTATCTGTTTACAATGGTTAAATTGAAATAGCATGTGATCTGAATACAATACAACTTGATTTGTAGATGTTCATATCTATTTTAAGTCCATACAAATCCTCTGATCATTATTTCAATTCAGTTCTTCAACATTCAATAACTTACTATCCCTTGGTAAAAGCTCTCTGATGCTCAGTTAACTCTGTAGTTCGGTTCTCCTTCAACCAGTTTGATCAGGCATGCATGAAGCAATGTTCATGTGATGTCTCTGCAGTCTCCTTCCTCTGTCATCCTTTTCACAATGAAATCAATGTCTCTTAAATAGACAAGTAAACTATTTTCTTTTCATCCATCAAATTTTGCCGCTTAATCTCCATTGATTTTGCTGCTTAAGCTTTTCTCGGCTGTTGTGTCAGTAACACATTTTGTTTCCATCCTTTAGATCTTCTTTGAATTTTGTTAGCCGTTGATCTCATAAAAAACTTTATCTTCCACCTTGTAATCATACACTTTACAACTCATCAATTTCTGTCGGCTAAACTAATCATTTAGTTCTTTTGACCATACTAGGTTAACAAAGAAATGCGTCGGTGAATACAAGCTCGGTTGAAACTATCGCTCGACATACACTACACTGGCTCGATGTATACTAGAATCCTTCATTAACTAACACACTGCTTTGCAACAGTTTTCTTCCTACTTCATAACTAATTAATGCAACATTATAATCAAGTCAACAATATGAAGTCATAGACTCATCAATAAGTTACCAAAAGTATTCCTTATCCTCATCTGTCATATCCATCTTCCTCAATGTAGATATCTTGGTTCATCATCTCTTCTCTCCTATTTACATATGTTTAGATATTTGCAACTACCATGATAAGTATTGTCAAAACTAGTTGACATCAATGACAACATAAAAACTGATTCAATTATCTTACATAACCATTCAATGCTTAGTGATCTCTAATCACTTGTAGTTCATCAATTAGGTTCTCAATCAGTTGTAGTTCATCACAATATATATATATGTGTGTGTGTGTGTGTGTGTGTGTGTGTGTGTGTGTGTGTGTGTGTGTGTGTGTGTGTGTGTCTATATAGGTATGTCTCTCACCCTCTCCCTCTAATCACCATATTTCACTCTCTCCCAAATATCACCATATCTTCCCATATTTACCATCTCTCTCTCTCTCTCTCTCTCTCTCTCTCTCTCTCTCTCTCTCTCTCTCTCTCTCTCCCTTCCCCATCACCATATTTGTCTATTATGATCCCTAACTATCCTCTTTCTTGAGCTCTATATTATCCCTCTCTCCCCCCTTCTCTCTTTGTCTCATTTCTCCCCCATCCCCTCTCCTACCATCTCTCTCTCTCTCTCTCTCTCTCTCTCTCTCTCTCTCTCTCTCTCTCTCTCTCTCTCTCTCTCTCTCTCTCTCTCTCTCTCTCTCTCTCTCTCTTCTTTCCTGAGCTCTATATTATCCCTCTCCCCCCTTCTCTCTCTGCCTCATTTCTCCCCCATCCCCTCTCCTACCATCTCTCTCTCTCTCTCTCTCTCTCTCAACTCAATTTGTTTACCTCATCTCCCTCCCTTATATGCTATCTCCCTTTTCTCTCCTCACTTTATTTGTTTGTTCTTTAGAATTTGTCTTAGGGACAAATAACCTTTTTTATATAACTAAAACCCATATGGGTTTTATAAGGCTAAAACCCATATAGGTTTTATATAAGACTATGAAAATTGGGTGCATTTAACACCAATATGAATGTTGGGCATTTATCTCAATGGAAATTGAATGATTTTTTACTAAACATAACTCATATGCATTCTATTGAGCTAAATCTCATTGCCAATAGCCAACAAAGCACTTTTGCAACATGTAAGGCCCCATTGCAATTGCTCTTAGTTTTCTAGGACACCATCATGTAGTGTAAGATATGATTTTGTTACATATGAGTTTAAAAGATTGAACTGTATTACTTTTTTTGTTTGTTTAATGTTATTTTTATTGCTAATATTTTTTATTATAAAAATGATGATAATTTTTATTTTTTTGGTGATTGATTGTGTAAGTTTTTGTAACATATATTTGCAAATTGATACTATTTAGGACAATTTATATTAACGATGGGAAAAAAAAAGAGAGGAACAATCAAATAATAAGAGGCAACAAAGGAAAGAAAAAGAGAGCGTATGAGGAGATTACATGAGCAAAGAATAATGGAAGGAAAAGGCATGCAATCTACACCATCTCAATTTGATGTACCAAATGAACCTAATGCAATTATATAAGAACTCACAATTAATGATCAATCAAATGATGAACATACACCAATTTAATTTGATGTGATTAATGTACCTAATGTACCTAATGAAAATGAAGAGCATGCACCACTCAAGTAACACCTCCTAGAATTATTTGTAGAAAACCAAAGATTCTAATTGACATTGATGAGAATATTTTGAATCCAATGCCTAATAGAATTTTGAATGGACTTGTAGAAGAATTGTTAAAATAATATGAATAACTATTTTGAAATCTTAAATCAAACTGGAAGATGCAAAATAGTTGTTGAAATGGTTAAAAATCAGAAATTTAGAGAGACAGTGAAAATTTTGGGGTTAAGATCATCTAAAAATAATAGTGAAAGAACTATTGTGAGAAATCTATTTGATGCATATCAATCAATTGGTTTAAAATCACATACTAAATATGCTAATAGTCTTGTAGACCTTTGGAACCCCTTGATACATATCAAATTCCCAGAGCACTACAATTGAACAAGATGGAAGCATCAACAGATTTTCATGTATTTGAACTAGTTGTACCATGTAATTTCTCAATTTATTACTTAGGTAAAATTAATTGTTAACTCATTTTATTACTCTATATTATTTTTGGTATTAACTTATCATTCTATAAAATGTAGACCATGTGTATATGGTTTTTGTAGATGAGAAAAATGAAGAAGGAATAGATTACTTTCTGTGTCATATTCGGGCCAAAAAAATTGGCAACCACAGTCATTGACAGAGAGAGTATCGAGTACCCAATAGGGTCTGTTGTTGTGACAAGGAAATGGCTTAGAAGGTACCCTATTAAAAAATCTAATGTGTGGTTTTTTGAGGACTTTGAGACACATAGACATATTCTTCATTACTCTAACCTTGTTGTTGCAACAAATATTCAATTGATTACGTATCGTGGTAGACCTCTTCGATTTCCTCAAGGAAGATAGGGGCAAGGTCTTTAGTAGTGCTCATTCTAGCCCTAGATATCTTGGTCACACTTAGTCTTAATGGGTTCTTGTACCTCTTGTTTTCTTTTGTTTTTAATTACCTCTATTGTTTGTATGTTGTTATTTCTTTTGTAAGCTTATTTGGAAATTTGTTATTGTTGTTGATGTAGTGTTTCTTCTAACTATTTTGTTGAATTGTCATGCCATTTGGGTTGAAATTTTTGTAAAGGAAAACACCCTTGTTATGTTGTTTTAATTCTAAACATACTCATTTGAAATGTTTAAGGTTTTTTTAGTATTCTTTAATAACTAGCTTATATATACTTTATAATGTATATAAAATACATTGAGAGATATCCTTATCAAGGCGTCTATTTATAATTTTTTCACCTTAACATGTAATAGGTGCCTCAAGAAGGATATCTCTCTGTGTATTTCATATATATTATAAAGTTTATATAAGCTAGTAGCAATCATGACACAATATCAAAGACATTATAAAAATTTTAATATATAATTACATTGTATTAAAATTATGGTTAGGGTTAAGGTTTTGATTAGGGTTATGATTAGGTTTTAGGATTATGGTTAGGGTTTACATCATGGTTAGTATTATGGTGAACCTTAGGATTATGGTTTAGGGTTTAAATTATTGTTAGGGTTAAGGTTTATATCATGGTTAATATTATGGTTAGAGTTAGGGTTTTGATTGAGTTTAGTATTGCAATTAGGGTTTAGGGCTAAGGATTAGGATTATCACTAGGGTTAAGTTTTATATCATGGTCAATATTTTTAATAGGATTAGGATTAGGATTATAGTTAGGGTTATGATTTACATCATGCTTGGTATTATTGTTAGGGTTAGGGTTTAGGGTTAGGAAAAAGTTTTAGGGTTTAGAATTAGGATTAGGATTTATGAATAAGATTAGGTTTATCATTTAAGATTAGGATTATGGTTCAAATTATAGTTAGGTTTAGGGTTTATGTATTGTGATTAGAATTTAGATTAGGGTTGATTTTAGAGTTTAGGTTATGATCTTTAAGTTAGGATAATGATTACCTGATAACAGTTTACATCATGGTTAGCATTATGATTTGGGTTAGGTTAGGATTAGGATTAAGGTTTAAGGTTTAGGATTAGAATTATTATTAGGGTTAGGGTTTACATCATGGTTAATATTATGGTTAGAGTTAGAGTTTTGATTAGGATTATGGTTTAAGGCTAGGGTTAGGATTAGGGTTTAGGATTTAAGTTTAGGATTATAGCTAGGATTATGGTTAGAATTAGGGTTTACATCATGGTTAGTATTATTGCTAAGGTTAGGAATTAGGGTAAATATCATGATTAAGATTATGGTTAGGTTTAGGGTTTATATCATGGTTTTAATTAGGGTTAGGGTTTAGGGTTAGTGTTGGGTTTAGGGTTTGGGATATGATCTTGTTTAGGATTCTAGGATTATGGTTAGGATAAGGGTTTAAGATTAGAGTTTAGGAATATAATTATGGTTAAGATTAGGATTTTGGATTAGGATTAGGTTTTATATCATAATTAGTATTATGGTTATAATTAGGGTTTTGATTAGGATTGGGGTTAGGTTCAAGGTTAGGATTATGATAATAATTACATATGGTTTAAGTTAGGGTTAGGATTTAGGTTTAGTAATTAAGGAACTAGGATTATGGTTAAGGTAAAGGTTTACATCATAGTTGGTATTATTTTTAGGGTTAGGATTTCGATTAGGGGTAGGGTTCAGATGAGGGTTAGGGTTTGCATTAGGGTTATGGTTTACATCATGGTTAGGGTTAAGATCAAGGTTTATGATTCAAGTATAAGATTATAATTAGGGTTATGGTTTACATCATGGTTAATATTATTGTCTAGTTCAAGATCATAGTTTAGGGTTAGATTTTAGGGTTTACTATTATGATTATAGTTAGGGTTAGTGTTTACATAATCATTAGTACTAATGTTAGGGTTAGGGTTAGGATTAGGGTTTATGGTTTAAGATTAGGATTAGGATTAATATAGGGTTTAGAGATTAGGATGAAAATTATAGTTAGGTTAAGGTTTTATATCATACTTTATAATATACAAAATATCTTAATTAGTTTTAGGATTAGGGTTAGGGTTTTGATTAGATATAAGATTAAGGGTTAGTGTTAGGAAAAGCATTTATCTTTATGCCATGGTTAGGACTAGGGTTTAGGTTTAATGTTGCTCATTTTGAGTAGGGTTAGGGTTTTTATTATGTTTAAGTTTTGATTGGGGTTAGGATTTTGATTAGAGTTAATATTATGAGTTAGGATTTTTATTAGGATAGGGTTTAGGGTTAATTTAGCCATAACCCGATTCCTATCTCTATTCCTAATTCAAACTCTAAGCTTAACCTTGGTCTAACATTAAATATAACCCTAATGGAACCCTATTATTACCTAGTTTAAACCTTAATTCTAATGCTAACCCTAACCTAATTAATCCCTAACTACAACTCTAACCCTAACCCTACCCTAACTTAATTTTTTAATTATAAGCCTAATTTTACCCTAATCTTAATTAAATCCTTAGAGTTATATGAAAATTAAGCCTACCCTCAATTTTAATTGAACCAACTAATAACACCATAACCCTAATCATATGTTTGAATCTAATTCTAGAAAAGTGTGATCTTATTTTTGTTTAAACTCTATGTAATATTTATTCCAACCCTATTTAAACCCTAAGCATAATTTAACCCTAACCCATAACATAATCCCATCTCTAGTTCTAATTTTAATCCTAACCTTGGTTTTGTCTTTCAATTAATTAGTAAATTGTTATAAATTTTTTTGCTATTCTTATTATTTTAGTTTAATTTTTAAAAATATTTATTCATAATATTCAGACAAATGGTTTTTATAAAAATAAAAAACTATAATTATAAATAAAACCAAATATATGTTTATTTTATCATTATTTATTGTAAATTTTCTTCTTCTATCTATACAATAAATAATAAATATAAAACAAATTGATTTTAAGTCATTTTACCTTAATGAGAAAAATTATTATATTTTTTATACTTTGATTATATATGTAACAAAATAAAATTGAATATGCACTTCATATTAGTACAAATGCATGTGCATTTTTATCTTAGAATGAAATAAAACAACATAATTAGTTAATTATTTTTGTCTTTACTTTTTAGTTTTTTTACGCTATAAATTTTTGAGAAAGTTATAATTATATACATACATACATACATACATACATATACATATACATATACATATATAGACACACACACACACACACATATGAAAAATATCAAATGCTAGATATAGTCAATTTTGGAAGATGCTGCAATTCTGGAAGATACAAATCCTAAAAAAGATTTTCGGAATATGGGCTGACCCATTTGGTTCACTTGGAAGATGACTGATAAAATGCATAATGAATTTTAATTTCTTTGAATATAGTGTGTATATATACACATATGCACACATGTGTATATATACATATACATATATGTGTATACACACACAAATGTGTGTATATGTGTATACATGTGTGTATATACACACATGTATACACACGCATACATACACACATATGTGTGTATACACACACATATACAGACACATGTATTTATATATACACACGTGTGTATACACACACACACACACACATATATATATATATACACACATACATGTGTGTATTTACACACATGTGTATATATATACAAATACAGACATGTGTGTATATATACATATATACACATTTGTATATATATACACACATATACACACGTATGTATATATATATATATATATATATATATATATATATATATATATATATATATATATATATATATATATATATATATATATATATATATATATACACATATGTATGTATATGTACACACATGTGTATATATACACACATGTATATATATACATCCTTATAGTCACGAATCCCATGAAATATTAAATTTGGTTTTATAAAAATTGGGATTGGAATACGAAATCCCAATTCCACCTATTTGAGTGGAAGATGCAAATGCCCATTTTGGGGCAAAATTGTAATTTTGAAATTCCAATTCCAATTTTTTGGATGGACACAAACATGGAATTGACATTATCCAGAATTAGATAATGCCAATTCCAGTCTAATTCCAGCCCCCAAATGGGCCTAAGGGACTAACAATAAATAGTTGTCAAAATTGAGAACCATACAAAAATTATTTTTTATCAACTTCAATAATATGTAGACTAGATCATTCTTGCTTGTCTTCCAAAATGTTTTTAGGTTTTCCATTTGAAGATGTTGAACATATACTTCACTATAATCCAAAATAAGTCTATTAGTGGGCACTCATATTACACCAACATGTCTACACATCAATTTTACTTTTAAGTTTGTTGCTTGTGTCACACATAATTTGAACATCACTTTGCCTCTTACAATAAAAGATCTTTGGTAATGATGAGGGGGAGGAAGATCAAAAACTCTTCAATTTCCTCAAGGAAGACATGGGTAAGGTCTTTAGTAGTGCTCATTGTGGCCCTATAAATCCTAGTCACACTTAGTCTTGTTGGGTTCTATACCCATTGTTTGTTTTTGTTGTTAATCACCTTTGTTGTTTGTTTGTCATCACTTCCATTGTAAGCTTCTTTGTAAAAAACCTATTATTGTTGTTAATGCAGTATTTGTTCTAAGACTTTTTTGTTCAATTGCCATGTCCTTTAGACTAAACTTTTGTCAAGATCAACACCCCTGTTATGTTGTATTAATAAAAAAACATATTCATTGAAATATTTAAGATTTGTTATATATATATATATATATATATATATATATATATATATATATATATATATATATATATATATATATATATATATATATATATATAGGTAACTTAGGAGGTATCCAGACCATGCACTCATATCATTATGTGTAGGTATTGCGACTCCGCCCAACGCTCAACCTCTCCTTATCTTGGTCTTACCAACTACCAAGTTGGGGAGAGGAAGGGGCGAGTGAAGACAAACTAGTCCTCTTGGGTTGTATGCAATTGCCCACAAACAACGTACACCGGTTAACTTCGGGCCTCAAAATCGAATTTGAAATTAATAGGGAGCAAACCCACGACTCAAACCAACTCTCGTACAAGTCAACATATCTTTTAATTTTTTCTTAATATCTTTTTCGAAATAAAAGTCAGCATCCTAACCACTAATGGTTATAATGATTATAAGATGAGAGTAAACAAAGACATTAAAAAAAAAACATTTTAACTTATTGTCCTTTGTATTGTCACTTGTATTTGTTATTATTTTAATGTTGTATTAAAATCTATCAATAATTGTCACTTGTATTTGATATTTTAATGTTGTATTAGAATCTATCAATATAAATACAGTGAAATTATAGGAAAGAGGTGCGAACTGAGATTTTCAGTGAAGAGGTGTGAACTGAAATTCGGAGTAATAAGATTGACGAGAAGAATAGGCAGACTTGATAATAGACGTACATTGACTGCGTGGACGATAAAGACTTCCGTGACCAAGTCTTCACGCGCTATTCGCAAGTCCAGTCTTCAGCTCAAAAAGTAATATCTAAAGTCTTTGATGATCAGCTGCGGGATCCGTTGGCTCTCATGTGCTTGAAAATAAGTGCCGCTGAAATTTGTTCCACAAGCGGTTTTGATTTATCAGATCAACACGGCACCATCCGGTACACTATCCTGGACTAGCATAAAACAAAGGCAGCATACCCTTTCAAGGCTTTTTGGTCAAAAGTAGATTTGAAAAGAAACTTGAAAATATATCAGTTTTTTTAATTTTTTTAAAATTTTTAGGTCATTTGGTGTTATAGAAGGAAATATTTTTTATATATAGTTTTGGGTCTATATGTGGTGATATGCTAATATGCGATTATTCAAGAGCACAAGTTCTCCACCACTAGATCAACTCATGAACATCATTAAAAATCATTCATTCGTTGTTATAGGAGTGGTAAACAATATTCTTACATACTCCCAACTTTTTTAACTTGATTTTTTGAATCTAAACTCTTTTTGGGTGAGTAGGTTGTGGGTATCAATTTAGGGAAGAAGATTAAAGTAATAGATGGGAAACCTTAAGAAAGACTATTAAACATTCTTGAGATTTGTAAATATGGATAATGAGCTCAAATGTACTAAAAAGGACAACTTTGGAAATTATTCAAGAAATTTGTAAATATGATAATGTTCACAAATTACTTTATAATCATACTCATCAAGTTCTATAAAAATGATTAATGTAGTCTAATGGACTCTGGGACCATGTTAAAATTAAGAATCTGGACAACTAATCACTACATTTAAACAAAATTAATCTTGTAAAATTTTAGCAGTGTAGAGAAAATATATTATGCAATATGTACATGGGAAAAATATTTAAAAATTAATAACTTTCAAAAGCAATATTCATCATTGAAAAAACTTATAATAGTTTTTATATAAATTAAATATATCAAAAACTTAAATATTATAGTATCTTAATAAGCCCCCTTCTTTCCATAATGCCTTAATTATATATTTACAATTTATAATGCAATTTATATAATTGTCATTATTAAAACAATATAAGAACTTAATAAATAGATCACAAACTGCATTATATAATTTTTTTTGTCTATATATTTTATTAATAAATCAAAAATTATTTATTTATAACTATAAACATTTATAAACTAACCTTAATTACATATTATAAAAAATACATTATAAATTAAGAATATTATAAAATACAAATGTAACCCCCCAAAATATCCTCTAATACACCTACCAAATCAATCTTATCCTATGTGCATAATAAATCTTGGATGGTGAAAAAGGTATAAATAAGTAGTGCACTAACAATAGAAGGGTTAAATTTTAAGGTACGCCGAAAACACATGTAATACTATTGTGATATGCATTGATATTTTCATCTTATGTGATGAAATGAATATTGCACCTTGGTTGTATGGTAAAAGAAATTTGTTGGAAAATAAATTGTAATGAGTAAATGGTGCAATAGAATGATCTATTCCTCATTATTTTCTATCTTGTTGATAAAAATCGCATCGAGTAGTAAAAAATATTTTTTATTAAGTTGAAAATTAAGATATTAGTGTCTATGTGATCTATTCATAGATTGTAATTTAGTATAATTAGATATCTACATTATTATATAAAATATTAAAGAATACTATATATTTTAAATTGAATATTACATATTCATGATGAACAATAAGATATTTTTTATGATTGCTAATGATAGTTTTTAAATTCGATTGTGTAAAAAATTTTAATAACATTTTGGATCGCACTACACAATCCAAATTTTATTCTTTTTATGTTCTCTTGTATCTTGAAGATGGATCACATAGCGTAATTCGATAAATTGATGTTACTATATTTTTACACAATTGAATCTAGAAACTATCATTAAATATGACTTGTGAAAATCTGATAACTTTGATCTTTTATGATACCATACTTTAATTACAAATCATTAGTGATATAAATATATTTAAGAATATTAAATTAATGATGAAAGAAATAAGATGTTTATAAACAAGATGCATCAAAGTGATAGGGGGAATGATAATGGGTTGGAAAATGGAGCAATAGATTACATTTCAAATCAACCTATGCTTCAAATCAACCTATGCTTCAAATCAAATTGAATTTCTTCTCTTTTTCTCAGTTAAACCTATGCTTCAAATCAACTGGCTTCTTCACTTAGTGTTAGCGATAAACAACACATTACCTTGCCAATGTGCCAACTAATCAAGTACCCATTGTAGTATCTCATAACTCAACCTTTCCCTAGGTCCTCTTGTTATCTCCTCTTTTCAAATCCTCTTCATCAATCAAAAGATATGGTACTCTACTATATAGCAACTGTCTTACCAGTTAAGGCTTGACATCAATGACAATATAACAATTGTTTCAATTGTAGTTTCCAATAGTTCCTTGTGAGGCATTACAAAAATACTTCATGTTTTAGATCTAGTCTCTACTATACATCAACAAACTTTTTATTTATGTATATTTCATTTCAATTTCAAGGCTGATTCCTCAAATTGGGTTTGACTAAGACAAACCCCTCTATAGAAAACATTTTCTCTCTTTTCTATGTGCAGGAACAGGTGGCACCAATTTCAAGATCAAATCTGTAAAGTGCACGATCTCAATTATAGTTTACAATTGGAACTGTTGGGAAGTGCAGAGAACAAGTCAACACAATCAACGTAGTCCTAGGAATAAGTCAACCTAGTCAACATAGTTCATGTAGATTAACATCAAATTGAATTTGCAAGTTGTTATAGTTTTTGGGTTTCATTTTTGGTAACATAATTGGTCTATCAGTTCTCAATCATCCTATGCATACAAAAACCATCTTTTCTTCCTTTCTAGTCCTAAATCTTGCATTTATCAATGACATTTACACAATCAAACCTCAATTCCAAGAAAGGATCATTGTACCCACTCAATGCTTAAGTCTTCTTGAGCCTAGTGAGTCATCTTCCTTCCAACACAATATAGGAGATAGACCCAAGTTCACTAGTTTTCCCATTTTAACTAGTGAATCCTATTTCTTATATTACAATAAAAAAATAGAAATTCAAAAACTAGACATCGTCATCTATAATAAATTTTATTTTTATAGAAAAATTATATGTCATATTGCCAAAGTTGGGTTTCTCTTATTTTTATGACATCATACATACAATTCTAGGGCCAAGGGTTAGGTTTTCAAACCTAAAAAATAAGGCAAATCGACTAGTTTCAAATTTTATTTTTTATGAAATATGTACCCATTCTAAAAATGAGTGAAAATATGATATAATTGGAAATGGGCACTTATTTTAAAACGGGTAGCCATTTTAGAAAATAAAAAAACTATCAATTTTGAAAATCAAACAAGTAACTATTTTGCATCATGTGTATAAATTTTAGTTTGAGAGCCCAAACCTAAATGAGTACCTTATTTTATAAAATAGGTACTTGTTCTTATCAAGACTTTTTTTGTCTAATGCTTCGCCTATATGTGTCCAGTCAAATTCTTGCTTTTAACTAGCTTCTTCATGTACATTCAAAAATATTGAAAAAACCAAATAGAATCTAATGAGACCTTTAACTTTTCGTGTTGGAAAAGGTGTCTCAACCTTGACCTTAATATTACAACAAAAGTAATTTTTAGATGTAAATAGAAGAAAATTAAATTTCTAGACGATATAGTTAGGTTTTGGCCAAAATAATATTTTTTCTATTGTACATTATTAGTGAGATTCTTACTTTAGTTATCTCTTCAAGATCTTCACTTTCAAAAGTATTGGGCCAAGTTGGCTCACTAGATTAAAAGTTATGGTCTCTAGAATTTTGCATAAAAAATATACAAAGTTGTTGGACACATAAAAGGGCTCAAAGAGGAGTTACACATGTTGATGAACTTGTGATGCATAACATGACACATCATAAGACATCTTTGATCAGAGATAATATTGGGTGCCACTTTTGGGGTGGTTTTAGCTTATAGATTTATAATTTTCATATGATCTAGTTTATTGTATTAAAATTGTTATATATTAATTGTCAAGATTGTGTGTTCTAGTCTTGTAGATATTGTTAAGTTGTCAATTTATTTTATATATCTCTAGTTAGTTTTACTCATATGAAGGCTTTCTCTACAAGTGTATTGTAAATGTGGTTTACTAAATAATATACTTGGTTTCTTTGGAGTGTGAGGTTTTTCCTCCAAATTTTTTTCCCCACATACACTTGTGTTATGGTATGCATTATTTGGGCAAGTGCACCAAGATGGTGTGCAAAAGGGGGGTATAAGTGGCCACTTTTTTTTTCTTAAATTTGGTGAACCTAAACTTAGAAGAGAAATTTGAGAGTCATGCACTCAAAATTAGAAGATGTGCAAAGAACAAGAATTGAAGTACTTTGAATCTAGTTTCTAAACTACTAATTTTTTTAAAAAATAGATAACATTAAGAGGGTCAAAACCATTACACATGAAAAATTGTTCCTAAAAATATAACATAATGTCTAGCATGCACATTAAAAAAGATATAGTCATATTCAGTATTTTGAAAAACTCTTCGGTATAAAGATAGATAAGAGTGAGAGCTAGTAGTTGTGGATTTGTTTTGTAATTTTTTGTTGAGTATTTTATTTTTTTATGATTTTTGAAGTAGGCACATCCTGAAAATTAGGTGTCTATTCATGCGCTAGATATAACTTGCAGCAAAATAATTGAAAATGTAATTTTTTTAAAAAAGTGTATAGAATCAAGTGAACAACAATAATTTATAATTTTTTTAAAAAATTGGTCAAGTAGATTAAAAGCCATTAAGGAAATTGTACACATATGTCTTTGAGAACTATGGAGACACTAGTAAAGAAAATCAAACTTTAATATGTTAATGTTGGACCCAAAAATAGAAAATAAATATATGGTTAGATGGTTCAGAAGACGTGTGAAACTATGGTGGTAATTTTACAAATACCCAATTCATGATTTGTAATCTTGATGACAAGGAAGTTGAGAAACTAGATTGGAAGAACAAAAGATGTGAAAAGGGAGGAAAATGAATCTCCCAAGTCTTAGGGCCATTAATCAAGCCTATTACCTAAGCATAACATGATCATGTTTTCAATTGTTTAGAAATCCAATTGAGTTTTTAACCATATCTTACCCTATTTACCATCATGTGTATAAATTTTAGTTTGAGAGCCCAAACCTAAATTTTAATTCGAAACAAACTCATTTGAAACGTTTAAGATTTTTTAAATATTCTTTAATAACTAGCTTATATATACTTTATAATGTATATAAAATATATTGAGAGATATCCTTATCAAGGCATCTATTTATAATTTTTTCACCTTAACATGTAATAGGTGCCTCAAGAAGGATATCTCTCTATGTATTTCATGTATATTATAAAGTTTATATAAGCTAGTAGCAATCGTGACACAATATCAAAGACATTAAATAAATTTTAATATATAATTACATTGTGTTAAAATTATGATTAGGGTTAAGGTTTTGATTAGGTTTTAGGATTATGGTTAGGGTTTACATCATGGTTAGTATTATGGTGAACCTTAGGAGTAGGGTTTAGGGTTTACATTATTGTTAGGGTTAAGGTTTATATCATGGTTAATATTATGGTTAGAGTTAGGGTTTTGATTGGGTTTAGTAATATAATTAGGGTTTAGGGCTAAGGATTAGGATTATCACTAGGGTTTTAAGTTTTATATCATGGTCAATATTATATGGTTAGAGTAAATTTTTTCAATAGGATTAGGATTTAGGGTATAGGATTAGGATTATAGTTAGGGTTATGATTTACATCATGCTTGGTATTATTGTTAGGGTTAGGAAAAAGTTTTATGGTTTAGAATTAGGATTAGGATTTATGAATAAGATTAGGGTTTATCATTTAAGATTAGGATCATGGTTCAAATTACAGTTAGGTTTAGGGTTTACATCGTTATTAGAATTCAGATTAGGGTTGATTTTAGAGTTTAGGTTATGATCTTTAAGTTAGGATAATGGTTACCCGATAACAGTTTACATCATGGTTAGCATTATGATTTGAGCTAGGTTAGGATTAGGATTAAGGTTTAAGGTTTAGGATTAGAATTATTATTAGGGTTAGGGTTTACATCATGGTTAATATTATGGTTAGAGTTAGAGTTTTGATTAGGATTATGGTTTAAGGCTAGGATTAGGATTAGGGTTTAGGATTTAAGATTAGGATTATAGCTAGGATTATGGTTAGAATTAGGGTTTACATCATGGTTAGTATTATTGTTAAGGTTAAGAATTGGGGTAAATATCATTATTAAGATTATCGTTAGGTTTAGGGTTTATATCAATGTTGTGATTAGGATTAGGGTTTAGGGTTAGTGTTGGGTTCAGGGTTTGGGATATGATCTTGTTTATGATTATGATTATCGTTAGGATAAGGATTTAGGATTAGAGTTTAGGAATATAATTATGGTTAAGATTAGGATTTTGGATTAGGGTTAGGTTTTATATCATAATTAGCATTATGGTTATAATTAGGGTTTTGATTAGGATTGGGGTTAGGTTCAAGGTTAGGATTACGATAATAATTAAATATGGTTTAAGTTAGGGTTAGGATTTAGGTTTAGTAATTAAGGAACTAGGATTATGGTTAAGGTAAAGGTTTACATCATAGTTAGTATTATTTTTAGGGTTAGGATTTTGATTAGGGGTAGGGTTCATATGAGGGTTAGGATTCGTATTAGGGTTATGGTTTACATCACGGTTAGGGTTAGGATCATAGTTTATGATTTAAGTATAGGTTTATAATTAGGGTTAGGGTTTACATCATGGTTAATATTATGGATAGAGTTAGGGTTAGGATTTACATCATGGTTGATATTATTGTCTAGTTCAAGATCATAGTTTAGGGTTAGATTTTAGGGTTTACTATTATGATTATAGTTAGGGTTAGTGTTTACATAATTATTAGTACTAATATTAGGGTTAGGGTTAGGATTAGGGTTTATGGTTTAAGATTAAGATTAGGATTAATATAGGGTTTAGAGATTATGATGAAAATTATGGATAGGTTAAGGTTTTATATCATACTTTATAATATATAAAATATCTTAATTAGTGTTAGTGTTAGGGTTAGGGTTAGGGTTTTGATTAGAGATAAGATTAAGGGTTAGTGTTAGGAAAAGCATTTATCTTTATGCCATGGTTAGGGCTAGGGCTTAGGTTTAATGTTGCTCATTTTGAGTAGGGTTAGGGTTTTTATTATGTTTAAGTTTTGATTGGGGTTAGGATTTTGATTAGAGTTAATATTATGAGTTATGATTTTTATTAGGATAGGGTTTAGGGTTAATTTATCCATAATCCTATTCCTATCTCTATTCCTAATTCTAACTCTAAGCTTAACCTTGGTCTAACATTAAATATAACCCTAATGGAACCCTATTATTACCTAGTTTAAACCTCAATTCTAATGCTAACCCTAACCTAATTAATCCCTAACTACAACCCTAACCCTAACCCTTACCCTAACTTAATTTTTTAATTATAAGCCTAGTTTTACCCTAATCTTAATTAAATCCTTAGAGTTATATGAAAATAGCCTAACCTCAATTTAATCGAACCAAGTAATTACACCATAACCCTAATCATATGTTTGAATCTAATTCTAGAAAAGTGTGATCTTATTTTTGTTTAAACTCTATGTAATATTTATTCCAACCATATTTAAACCCTAAGCATAATTAACCCTAACCCATAACATAATCCCATCTCTAGTTCTAATTTTAATCCTAACCTTGGTTTTGTCTTTCAATTAATTAGTAAATTGTTATAATTTTTTTTTTGCTATTCTCATTATTTTGGTTTAATTTTTAAAAATATTTATTCATAATATTCATACAAATGGTTTTTATAAAAATAAAATATAATATAATTATAAAGAAAACTAAATATATGTTTATTTTATCATCATTTATTATAAATTTTCTTCTTCTATCTATATAATAAATAATAAATATAAAACAAATTGATTTTAAGTCATTTTACCTTAATGAGAAAAATTATTATATTTTTTATACTTTGATTATATATGTAACAAAATAAAATTGAATATGTACTTCATATTAGTACAAATGCGTGTGCATTTTTATCTTAGAACGAAATAAAACAACATAATTATTTAATTATTTTTGTCTTTACTTTTTAATTTTTTTATGCTATAAAACTTTGAAAAAGTTGTAATTTCACTCACTCACACACACACACACACATATACATATATATATGACAAAATTATAATATATTATGGGAAATATGGGTTTTTGAAGGGGTCCAAACCCTTTTATAACCCTTGAACATTATTGGAAGCTCTAAGGGACTAATAATAAATAGTTGTCAAAATTGAGAACCATACAAAAATTATGTATTATCAACTTCAATAATATGTAGACTAGATCATTCTTGCTCGTCTTCCAAAATCTTTTTAGGTTTTCCATTTGAAGATGTTGAACATATACTTCACAATAATCCAAAATAAGTCTATTAGTGGGCACTCATATTACACCAACATGTCTACACATCAACTTCACTTTTAAGTTTGTTGCTTGTGTCACACATAATTTGAACATCACTTTGCCTCTTACAATAAAAGATCTTTGGTAACGATGAGGGGGAGGAAGATCGAAAACTCTTCAATTTCCTCAAGGAAGACAGGGGCATGGTCTTTAGTAGTGCTCATTGTGGCCCCATAAATCCTAGTCACACTTAGTCTTGTCAGGTTCTACACCCATTGTTTGTTTTTGTTGTTAATCACCTTTGTTGTTTGTTTGTCGTCGCTTCTGTTGTAAGCTTCTTTGTAAACAACCTATTATTATTGTTAATGCAGTATTTATTCTAGAATTATTTTGTTCAGTTGTCGTGTCTTTTAGACTAAACTTTTGTCAAGAGCAACACCCTTATTATATTGTATTAATAAAAAACATATTCATTTGAAATATTTAAGATTTGTTGTATTAAAATTTATCAATAATTGTCACTTGTATTTGATATTTTAATGTTGTATTAGAATCTATCAATATAAATTACAGTGAAATTATAGGAAAGAGGTGCGAACTGAGATTTTCAGTGGAGAGGTGCGAACTGAAATTCGGAGTGATAAGATTGACGAGAAGAATAGGCAGACTTGATAATAGACGTACATTGACTACGTGGACGATAGAGACTTCCGTTAGCAAGTCTTCACGCGGTATTCGCAAGTCTAGTCTTCAGGTCAAAAAGTAATATCTAAAGTCTTTGATGATCCGTTGGCTCTCATGTGCTTGAAAATAAGTGCCGCTGAAATTTGTTCCACAAGCGGTTTTGATTTATCTGTTCAACTATGTTTCCTCTCCAACACGGCACAATCCGGTACACTCTCCTGGACTAGCCTAAAACAAAGGCAGCATACCCTTTCAAGGCTTTTTGGTCAAAAGTAGATTTGAAAAGAAACTTGAAAATATATCAGTTTTTTAATTTTTTTAATTATTTTTAGGTCATTTGGTGTTATGTAAGGAAATTTTTTTTAATATTTTTGAGTCTATATGTGGTGATAGCAATATGCGACTATTCAAGAGCACAAGTTCTCCACCACTAGATCAACTCATGAACACCATTAAAAATCATTCATTCATTGTTATAGGAGTGGTAAACAATATTCTTACATACTCCCAACTTCTTTAACTTGATTTTTTGAATCTAATCTCTTTTTGGGTGAGTAGGTTGTGCCTATCAATTTAGGGAAGAAGATTAAAGTAATAGATGTGGAACCTTAAGAAAGATTATTAAACATTCTTGAGATTTGTAAATGTGGACAATGAGTTCAAATGTACTAAAAAGGACAAGCTTGGAAATTATTCAAGAAATTTGTAAATATGATAATGTTCTCAAATTACTTTATAATCATACTCATCAAGTTCTATAAAAATGATTAATGTAGTCTAATGGACTCTGGTACCATGTTAAAATTAAGAATCTGGACAACTAATCACTAATTTAAACAAAATTAATCTTGTAAAATTTTAGCAGTGTAGAGAAAATATATTATACAATATGTATATGGAAAAAATATTTAAAAATTAATAACTTTCAAAAGCAATATTCATCATTGAAAAAACTTATAATAGTTTTTATATAAATTAAATATATCAAAAACCTAAATATTATAGTATCTTAATAAGCTCCCTTCTTTCCATAATGCCTCAATTACATATTTACAATTTATAATGCAATTTATATAATTGTCAGTATTAAAACAACATAAGAACTTAATAAATAGATCACAAACTGCATTATATAATCTCTTTTTGTCTATATATTTTATTAATAAATCAAAAATTATTTATTTATAACTATAAATATTTATAAACTAACCTTAATTGCATATTATAAAAAATACATTATAAATTAAGAATATTATAAAATACAAATGTAACCCCCAAAAATATCCTCTAATACACCTACCGAATCAATCTTATCCTATGTGCATAATAAATCTTGGATGGTGAAAAAGGTATAAATAAGTAGTGCACTAACAATAGAAGGGTTAAATTTTAAGGTACGCCGAAAAGACATGTAATACTATTGTGATATGCATTGATATTTTCATCTTATGTGATGAAATGAATATTGCACCTTGGTTGTATGGTAAAAGAAATTTGTTGGAAAATAAATTGTAATGAGTAAATGGTGCAATAGAATGATCTATTCCTCATTATTTTCTATCTTGTTGATAAAAATCGCATCGAGTAGTAAAAAATATTTTTTATTAAGTTGAAAATTAAGATATTAGTGTCTATGTGATCTATTCATAGATTGTAATTTAGTATAATTAGATATCTACATTATTATATAAAATATTAAATAATACTATATATTTTAAATTGAATATTACATATTCATGATGAACAATAAGATATCTTTTATGATTGCTAATGATAGTTTTTAAATTCGATTGTGTAAAAAATTTTAATAACATTTTGGATCGCACTACACAATCCAAATTTTATTCTTTTTATGTTCTCTTGTATCTTGAAGATGGATCACATAGCGTGATTCGATAAATTGATGTTACTATATTTCTACACAATTGAATCTAGAAACTATCATTAAATATGACTTGTGAAAATCTGATAACTTTGATCTTTTATGATACCATACTTTAATTACAAATCATTAGTGATATAAATATATTTAAGAATATTAAATTAATGATGAAAGAAATAAGATGTTTATAAACAAGACGCATCAAAGTGATAGGGGGAATGATAATGGGTTAGGAAAATGGAGCAATAGATTAAAATTATCCACGATGAGTGGATATGGTGGTAGAAGTAAATTTAAGAGGTGGGACCATATTTAAGGACATAGACATGAGATGGGATAATTGAAGATAAAATAATGGTCATACATGGAAGAGGGAAGATATTGACACTAGCAAACAAACTATTTGTAAGATGTCTAACCTAAACGATTTGGTGACAAAAAAATTATTAATTGAATACCCATTTATTGTATAAGGCTTATTAGATTGCTTGAGTTACCAAACTCTTGTTAGGCCATATGTCCATCATGTGCATATTCTTCATTTTCATTCTCAATTATAATAGTATCAACGTTACTCATCAAAATATCATTAAAGACACCATTCTCAATAGATTGGATATGGAAATTTAAATAAACATCCATCCACAAAGGGTGACGAGAAGAAAGTGAATGTAGTATCCAAATTACTCTTTAAATTATAGGGGATAAAATAGATAAATTTTATCTAAATGGGTTGGTTAAAAAAATAGAAGTCAAACACTAATCAAATCTGGAAAAAGTATGAAACATTGAGACCCTTATGGCCAAAGTAAGGGTGGGTGGGGTGAGTAGAAGATAAGACTTATCCATGAGAAACAAACACTTAAATAAATTATGGGTAAGTGCACCAAGATGGTGTGCAAAAAGAGGGGTATAAGTGACCACTTTTTTCTAAAATCGGGTAAACCTAAACTTTGAAGAGAAAAGATTAATGCACTCAAAATTAGAAGATATGCAAAGAACAAGAATTGGAGTACTATGAATTTAGTTTCTAAACTAGTAAAGTTTTTTTGAAAAATGGATAAGATTAAGAGGGTCAAATCTTTTGTGCATAAAAAATTGTTCTTGATTTTTTTAGAAAAATATAGCATAGTTATCTATTTAGTATTTGAAAAACTTTTTTGTATAATGATAGATAAGTGTGAGAGCTAGAAGTTGTGTATTTTTTAGTAATTTTTTGTAAGCACAATAAGTTGTCACCCTTTTACAAAGGAAAATGCTAACAACACTAAAATTGAAAAAAACTTCAAGGGCATAAAAGTCACATTTCTGTTGAGAATTTGAAGATGATGTAAATTAATAAAATGTGTGAAACATGATGAATTTTATGCCTATAATTTTTAAAAATTAATTTGAACAAAAATTAATATTTTTAAAAAATTTTTAAGGTCTATTTTTCATATCCTGAAAAATATTGCAAATCAGGGAGTTTACTTCTAGTCAAACATTATAAGTAAAACATTATTTTTTCCTCCAATTTCATAATATATTTTAGATGACATGTATATCTAGTGCAAGAAAAAAGAAATAAGTGTTTTGGATCTATAGTTTTCCCGTTATAAGTATTCAAAGTCGAACTTACCTGAAATCAATAGTTTTTGTCTCCCACCACTTTCCCCTTATCAAAACTATACCAAAAACCAAATAAATTACATATTCTTGAAGATGACTCTCTTCTCTAGTGTTGTATATGATTTTAAATTTTTTTTTGAATTGATTTAGCATTTTTCTATATTTTATGAATCAACATCTTCTTGAAGTTTAATATACCTACATGTAGTATTTAGAAAATTTGTTTAACATTATGTAGTTGAAATAATATAAAATTTATATGTCCAGAATTGTAGTTCCGAGATCTAGAAAATGACACTTTTCTTTTTTTGACATTTTCTATTTTGAGCAGAGAAAGGAACAACAAAAGTGCAAAATTTTATTTTTGTTTTTGTTTTTGGAGGTTTGGCTGCCAACATGGCATGCCACCTAGATAGACTCGACTAATTCCTACTGGTCCGAATACCCATAGCCCCTCAATGTGCAAATGAGGGGCTTGGGGCTCTTTTTCGCTATTTAAAATAGCATTTGGACTCAGTCGAGTCCTACTCGACCGAGTACCACTCAACCCAGTCAACAAGGCCACATAAGCATCATTTGGTGCTATGTGGTGCCTACATGTACTCGACCATATTGGACTCAGTCGTGTACGGCTCGACCAAGTCCAAGTGGGTCGTGTCTGTCAAGTTAGCCTAAAAGGCGACAGATTATTGTGCATTTACCTATATTTATTTAATGATTTTTTGAAGTGGGTGCATCCTAAAAATTAGGTGTTTGTTCGTGTGTTGGACATAACTTGAATCAAAATAATAAAAAATTCAAACTTAAAAAAAAAGTGTATATAATCAAGTATAGAAAAATAATATGTAATTAAGTCGATAGACTTTATGTGGGAGCTTTGCTCCCGAAAATTACTGTCTTTTATTTTTCTGATCATATTTATACTTTTAATTAAATACTATCTTTTTAATCTTTTTTTTTCAATTTTGTTTCTTTTGATCTATTTCTATTTTTTTTTTGTTTTTAATTAGCAAGTTGCCTATAAATACTGTAAGTAGCAGACTTACATTCTTTTTGGCACTGTCAGAATGGATCTTAAATGGAAT
Source organism: Chamaecyparis obtusa (assembly GCA_027943335.1). NCBI lineage: Eukaryota > Viridiplantae > Streptophyta > Pinopsida > Cupressales > Cupressaceae > Chamaecyparis > Chamaecyparis obtusa. Next base: position 67,448 of record BSBK01014495.1, read on the forward strand.
TTTGATTTATTTTTTTAACCCCCTCTAATCTCCTCTTCTTTTCGAGAAAAATCTAAGTTTTGTTTTCATCTGTATGCATTGATCTTTCACAACAAAACCATTTGTAATGCTAGATATTTAGTGTACAATATGCAAAATTCATTCTTTGTTCTAATTTTCTTATTGTTGGGTTTATTCTCTGACCAGGGCTCATGCTGACGTTATATCTTCTTTGGAGGAGATTAGTGAGCAGAGATAGCTTGAGAGACACACACACACACACAATGTGTATAAAAGAAGATCCAGAACATGATCAATTCAAGGTGATTTTCTCATAAGTTTTTTAGCTTCCTCATGCTTTATTTTCCAAGAAAACTCATTACGAAGTTCATATGAAGTTATGATATATTTCAATTTTACCAATGTTAACCCATTATGAAGCTCATATGAAGCTATGATTTATATCAAATTTACCATTTTTAACCCATTATGAAGCTCATATGAAATAATTTATATAAAATTTACCAATTGCAAATTGCTTTCAACGAGAGGAGAGCTTGTCAAGCCTTACAAATAAGGAATGAAGTTTATAAAAACAATTGAAACTCAGCTCACCTCATTGAACATTTCGGTGATCAGAAACTCCTCTCCAAGTTAGGATTTTATGTTACATTTAAAAACGGTATGATATATTTTTTGTAGGATCTTGTTCTTAATGTACTCCATAGAAAGATTGAATTGTTCAACTCTCACAACTCTTGGAGTTTCTAAATATTAGTCAATGTATGGTGAAATGTTGCCTGAAAAGCATTTCCACTACTTTAACATTGTAGTTTAGCAGAAGAAACAAGTGTCTTTGGATTATTTATAAGTTACTCAATTGAAGATAACAACCACTCAAATCGGATAGCTAAAGTTATCTTTCATATGAATAAGTAAACTTGTTTTAGCTTGTACTACTGGCTCCTTTATGATCTTTTCCATTTTATGTTTGGATGTTGTTTATTTTCAATAATTCTCTCAAAGGTTTCTAAGAATTATTTTCTAAGACAATTTGGGTAACCAAGATATCTATATTAAAAGTTTCAAATCCAACTTTGTTGGAGACATTACAAAGCATATAAATTACTACGACAATAATTTCTACATATTTTCCTATTGATTTGAAAGGTTTCAAGATTTAACCATCATATTAGAGATTAGAGACAAGAAATGCCTTAGATTTATGCAAAGTCTTCTAGAAACTTATCATGTAGCTTTACATATTGAAAACAATTCTGCAAATTTTATTTTTGGAAAATCTAATTTTAATGCATATAAAACTGCAGTAAACTGTTGTTTTTCTTGTGTGGTGTGGATAGGAATTACAATGTATTGACTGTCTTTTATTTTTCTGATCATACTTAAACTTTTAGATACTATCTTTTTTTATCTATTTTTTCACTTTCTTGAAAATCACAACTCCTATCGGCTCATCGTTGCATGCACAAAAGCACACAACTGCTAGTTTATTTTAAATTTGGTCAAGTAGATAAAAAGTTATTAAGGAAATGGTAGACATGTATCTGAGAACTATGGAGATATTGGTAAAGAAAATTAAACTTTACTATGCTAATGTTGTCCAAAAATAGAAAAATTTATATGGTTAGAAAACTCAGAAAATATGTGAAATTATGGTAATAGTTTTACAAATACCTACTTTATGATGTGTAAACCTGACAATAATGAAGTTGAGAAACCTGTTTTGAAGAACAAAACACATGAAAAAGGAGGGAAATGAAGCTCCCAAGCCTCAAACTTGTTATCCAAGCCTATTAACTACCCATGCCCTTAGCTTAGTAATTTACCAAACCTAAGACCAATCATGTTATTTGAATTTAAAGTAAGTTGATTGTGTTAGGGGTATTTTGTTGTTTTTTTGGGTGGGTGGCCACTTTTTTACACACCATCTTGGTGCATTTACCATATACCTATGAAGTGCAATAACGTAGAGAATACAAGGTCTAACAAAATTGAATAATAAATTTTTTAGTTAGTTCTAGAACATAAACTTTTTATTTTATTTTTTGAGAGCACATGCTCCTTGAAAATACATCATAAAGCCCTCTCATATCACAACATAAAGTCTCAAAATAGTAATTGCAAAATTATAATCAACTAATATGTAAAATATTATACTTTGAATACTAAAACAAACATTTACAACAAGATAAAAATAATTATTTAAACAAGAACTAGATTTGGTAAATGTATAGTCCACGACAAGATTTTTTACAATAGATCATATATTTATGGTACACTAACATATACTTTCCAAGAAAATTAGTTTCAGACTTCAATAAAAAGATTGCAAATACAAAAGACTAAAAATATTTATATAATAAAATTTTGTCAATTTATAATCAATAGAAATTATTTTACAATATATTTTATCAAATTCATTTTTTCTCCACAATCCATCAATTGATAACCTTAGCTTCTAGATTCGATTGTACATTAAGATTATCAATATATTATTATATTTATATACATTTACCATGGAGTTGCTAATAATTTTTAATATTCTCAACTGTCATAATATAAATAGAAGCATTCTTGAAACGAAAATTGATTGATGTACATCACTATATTTATATATAATTATAAAAAAGAAATAAAAACCATTATGATGTTTATATAAATAAAAAATCATCTATCTAACTTTTGAGTCAATTTGAAATCATACCTATTTACCATCAAAATCCCCATCCATTAATGACTGGTTGGAATCATTTGTAATATGTTCTTGTCATATGTGTGAACCGTTTCATTATGATATGTAGTAATGTGAACACGCATATAGTAGTTCACACTAATGAGCCGAAACGCTCCAAATAGTTACAAACAAATTTTGCGGTCACAAGATGATTCCAAGCAAAAAACAAAAATATTAATCAACATGCTACGAATACTTCACAAACGGAAGACGAAATTAAATCTTCTTTCTATAATGGGAACAGATTTTAGTTACCGCGACTACTTCAGGTCGTTACCTCAAAACCAAACAGTTTTCAGATTAAATTTGATGTGAGCTGCCGTGCTTACTTTGCCACTGAATTCTTGCAGGAGTCCCTCTCTACGCGGGATGGGTGACCACAGACTTGAATTCAACTTTCTTCTTTTTCTATCCCATTTCGCTCGCAATTCTTTATCTATGTCGTGTCCTATTGATTGGATTACAAAAATCCCACTCGCACAGTAGAAAAACTTCCAAGCCTCACATTTCACAAGTGCAGATAGGTAGTTTTTGTCTGCGTGATTTTCTCAGAATGCATAACTTTATCCGAGTTGCTTTATTGTTATGCTTGTTTGCTGTGGTGAATCTCAGTCCGGGCAGAGTGGCGGCAGCAGGTTTAAGCGGAAGTGAGAGAGATGTTGCTTCTCTAATGGAATTCAAGAATGCAGTCACGCAGGATCCCCTTGCTGTATTGCACAACTGGAACCAGAGCTTCCACTTTTGCAATTGGACGGGAATCCGCTGCAACACTGAAAAAGGGCGTGTTGTGAGATTGGATTTGAAAAACATGAGCCTGCAGGGCTCGCTGCCTCCCCAGCTGGGGAATTTGTCCTTCCTTCACTACCTCGACCTTTCCTTCAACAGAATTGGGGGCCACATTCCCTCTGCTCTGGGGCGCCTGCGCCGCCTTAAATCCCTTTTTCTTCATGACAACCTGCTGGAAGGCTCTGTTCCTCACTCTCTCGGTAATTTGCGCAACCTGCAAGTCCTTTCGTCTTGGGGGAATCGCCACACAGGCAGCATTCCCGCGGCCTTGGGAAATTGTTCTATGCTTCAGAAAATTGATTTATCTTATAACGATTTGGAAGGCAGGATTCCTTTCCAAATTGGGTCCCTCACTAAGCTTGAGCTACTTAACCTGGACAACAACCGAATCAGTGGAGAAATTCCAACTTCTGTGCTGAATTGCACAGAGTTGAGATATTTGTCTTTGTTTAATAACTCGCTGAGTGGGGTGATTCCATTGGAGATAGGCGCGAAGCTTTCCAAGCTGTATTGCCTGGTTCTGCCTAAAAATGAACTCACCGGGGTAATTCCCAAATCACTGGGAAATTGCTCGAGGCTTTCTGTGCTTGAATTGGCGTGGAATGAATTGAGCGGCGTGATACCTCAGGAATTGGGTAACCTTCCCAATCTGACCAACCTTAATCTGTTTTGTAATCATTTCGTGAGCGGCCGTGGAAGTACAAATGGGATTCAAATATTGAATGCACTTACCAACTGCTCCGTGTTGAAAAGGTTGGATTTGACGGACAATCATCTTGAAGGTACTCTGCCTCCTTCGCTGGGTCTGCTTTCTCCGCTGCTCTCCACTTTCTCGTTAGAAAGCAACCGCATAAGAGGCCAAATACCTGAACAGATCGGGAATCTTACAGGACTCACAGAAGTGTATTTGGGTGGCAATTCCTTGGACGGAGCAATTCCTTCTGCTATTGCAAAGCTTCCCAATCTGGGGGTGTTAAATCTCAGTCGCAATCAATTGGAAGGCTATATTCCAATGGAATTGGGTAAGATGAAAAGCCTGGAATTCATCATTTTGTACAACAATTCGCTTTCTGGAACAATCCCCAAGAGCCTGGGAAGCCTTGAGCATCTAAGACAGCTGGATTTAAGCATCAACAAGCTGAACGGAAGCATACCGCCACAACTTGGAGACTGCCCAAATCTTGAACTCCTGGATGTGTCAGATAATCGTCTCACAGGAAACATTCCATTGGAGGTTGCCAATCTTCATAATATTCAGTTTTATTTCAATCTATCGAACAACCAATTGACTGGGCCGGTCCCTGGATTTCTTGGGGGAATGCAAATGGTGCAAGCAATAGATCTCTCTTCCAACAAGTTATCAGGCTCAATTCCTAATGGTCTAAGTAGCTGTGCAGGACTGGAGTACCTCAATCTGTCTCATAATGAGCTTCAAGGAACTTTTCCAGTATCTTTTGGCAACCAGCTGAAAAGCCTTGGAGACATTGATTTCTCTTACAATAACTTATCAGGGCTACTTCCAACATCTCTGGCGAATCTGGAAAATCTTCAGCATTTAAACTTGTCGTACAATCGCTTCTCAGGACAGGTCCCCTGTTCTGGAGCATATAAGCGGCAGAGCATGAAATCCATTTTGGGGAATCTCCAGCTGTGTGGGCATTGTCTGGGTTTGCAAGATTGTTCTTTGCAGAAGCCAAGAAGAGACAATAACGGTGCCCACAAAAGGAAACTGGTGCTCCTGATTTCCATCATTGGTTTCTCTGCTCTGTCGTGCTTTGCTGCTTTGGGATTTTGGATATGCTTCAGAAATAAAAGAAGGCCGAGCAATTTAATTCAAAAAGAAGATCTGAGCAGAGCAACCGAGGGTTTCAATCCAAGGAACATAATAGGAAGTGGTGGCCTTGGAAAGGTTTACAGAGGCGTTCTTCCAGGCGATAAGATAGTGGCTATCAAAGTCCTCACTCCCAGGCGCCAAGAAGCAGAAGATTGTTTCCAAAGAGAGTGCCAGACATTACTAAAAGTTGCGCATCCTAATTTGGTGAAGATAATAGGTTCATGTGTAGAGGCAGAGTTCAGAGCTTTGGTATTACAATTCATGCCAAACGGAAGCCTGGACAAACACTTGCACAGAGGCTTCATTGATAGCAGTGATGTTGAAGACCTGAGTTTGAGGAAGCGATGGGAAATTTTGTATGAAGTAGCGCGTGGGATTTCATACTTGCATGACAAATGCTCTCCAGCCATTGTACACTGCGACATTAAACCACAGAATGTGCTTCTCGACGAAAGCATGAGAGCTCGTGTTGCAGACTTTGGGATCGCCCAACTGGTGAGCGATGCATCCGCCATTACCTCGACCTTGAGAGGATCTTTCGGTTACATTGCACCTGGTGAGTAATGCCTAAATTAGGCAATTCATTTTGTTATCATTTGAGTGGAATTGAATTGGCCTCAATTGTTAATTCTTTGTTGTTTATGCAGAGTATGGAATGAGGGGAAGAATTTCAGTGAAAGGAGACGTGTACAGCTATGGCGTGGTTGTTCTGGAGACGCTTACTGAAAAGAGGCCGACGAATCCAATGTTCGCCAGTGGATTAACTCTGCCTGGATGGGTTTCTCAATCGTTTCCTCAAAGTTTGGAAGACGTAGTCGCAGCGGGTGTAATTGAAGAGGTGGGGCAAAACAGGGGGAATGGGTATTCCATGGTTGAGGGGTTGCTACAACTGGGGCTCTCATGCACCTCTCAACTTCCACACCAGAGGCCATCCATGGGGGAAGTGCTCACCTTGCTTGAGAACGTACGGCAAAATTTGGATTGCCAGGTAATTAGTTAAATGATTCTTCCCTTCTGAATCGGCTTTAAATAGAGCACACGTAGTATCCAGGTGGGAAACCTCTTTATAGCTCTTTCAGAGTAGTTGTATGCAAGTACAAATCAAGACTCTTGTGGTGCATAACAAGATTGTATAGCCATTGAAGTTAAATATTGTCCTCTGCTGATCCTATCTCCTTGGAAATCTTACAAATCACTTTCAGTTTTGTCGAGCAATTTTGTCCAAAGTCTCATTGATAAAATATGGTTTTGGATTCATATGTTCAAATACATGCTACATCATTATATATTTTGTGAGGATATCAAATGGTCCAAAAAAGTTAAGGAGAAGAGCATCATTTATAGTCAATGCATTAAGGCATAAGAGAGATGAGATTTTTACAATCAATTAAGATTGTTTTTGATAGTTTTTGAATTCTATTATCAGAATGAAAGAATTGTAGGAGAAAAATCAGTGAACTGATCAAGAAGGATTATAAAGTTGAGGTTTAGGACTGACCAGAGGCACAAGTTAGAGAAAAAAAAGATCAATAAAAATAAACATAGAGGAAAGAAATGATAAAAATAATCTAAAAGAGAGTAAAAAGACTAAAAAGTTATATATATATATATATGTGTGTGTGTGTGTGTGCGCACGTTATCCTCTCTAGTTGCTTAATGGTAAAGAGGTTATCATTTTCAGATAGTAGGTTGTTGAGACCTTCCATATCTGATTTTACAATTCCCTTTTTGAAAAGGGTCCAAACTTTTCTCATTTTCACCTTCTTTCCTTCTACTTCTAGGTTAAAATTTTTTCTCAAGTTCCCCAATATGTGGTTTGACTTGTATTTCTACAAGTTTTGTCATTATTGTCACATAATTTTCTTTTACTATTGTTATCCTTTCTACTCCTTACCCTTTGATGCATGTGCTTGCAATTTCAATAATGATGATACACAACCTAACATATATCTCCCCATCATGAATATGCCCCTCCTTTTGTGCCCAAATCTTTTTTCTGATGACTTCAGTTATGGCCTCCTTTGCTTGTTGACTGTGTCCTCTAGTGAAGACTCTTCTAAAGCATTCCTCTCCCACCTTCTGCTAACATCTATACACAACACCCAAATTTTTTTCCATAATGTGTGTTAGTAATATCTATATTAAAACTTCAAATAAGAACCCGTATATGCTATTTTGATTGACATGTATCAATGCTGGTTTTGGATCCTTTTTTATAAGCAAATTTTGAATTTTCAAGATTTTTTTTGAGTTAGTGATTTTGAGTTATTTTTTCCATAGTTTATGTGTATTTTGGGTTTCGTTGTTATTTACTAGTTTATGTCTCTTTTATAGTCTTTTTGTAGATATACTTGTTTGGGGCTCATGCTTGATTTGTACTCGGTACGTCATTTGCGCAGTGCTTTAAAATGATAATGGTTGACTGAAGATAGGGGTTTATATTTGTAAATAATTTCTAGACCGTTGTGTAATTGGTGTTAGAGTTAATTATTAGATTTTCAATATTCTATTTTGATTTGCAAAGATTTTCAAAATAATTTGTATGTGTCAAATTAGTTCAAGATATATTAGGTTTCGGCGATCATATAGTACTTATACAATTCACATGATGTCTTAGCATTTCAAGATTTTTGTCACAGTTCGATTGTGTTGCCTAAGTTTTGACACCCTAATTTGAAACTTATGTCTTTGTTTTTTACTTCATATTCTTATAGTCTCTTTGATTAGTTTGTCAAAATTCAAGCCAATTTCCAGAACAATCATCGAAATTTGACAACTAGTTCAATATATATATATATATATTATATATATATATATATATATATATATATATATATATATATATAAAGTTTTTGATTCTATCAATTTTTTTGGGACTTTTCTTTCTTGTTTGCATGTTGTTAGGGTTGTTTATTTTCTATTTATTTTTATTGTTTGTTTATGTTTACATTCATGTTTTTAGTTTGTTATTTTTGTTATTTTTGAGTTTTCTTTTTATTTTAGTGATTTCCTTAATTGATTTTTGTTTAATTTGTATTGCTTTTTGAGTTTTTATTATTCTTTTATTATTTACTTCCTTTGAACCAAGGTTTCTCATACTTGTGTAGTGGCCTTCTCCCTATACCTTTTTTTTTTATAATGTTGGTTGGATCTACCATTCATTTATTTTTATTCTTTCAGGCACTTTGTCATCTAGATGATGGATCATAGAGTATGATCCAAAATATTGATACAAAAACTAATACACAATTGCAACCATAAACAATCTCTATCAAGTCAATATCTCCCATCTTTATCTTTTCCTAAGTTTATCCATCAGTATTGTGTTCCATTTCCTTCATCAATTCCCAACATTTCTTCTGGCAACAAATTATATTGAGTCTTGCATGGTAACTTATTCAAGTCTTTGTCCAATTCCATTCTCCAAATGTCAAAGTCTCAATTCAAAATCAAGTGTCTATTGGCAAAATGTTCAGCGCTCCCCTCAGGATTTGTGACATGGTTTAACAACCTCATGTGTCTTTTATAAGTCTAGTGGTTGTATCAGGCATTAACAGGTCAATCTTTTGGTGCAACGGCAACCACTACTTGTAACAAGTGGTATCAGAGCTTGGTCATAGGTTCGAATCCCCTCGGGTAATGTTGAGGGGGAGATTGTTGGCAAAATGTTCAGTGCTCCCCTCAGGATTCGTGACATGGTTTAACAGCCTCATGTGTCTTCTATAAGTCTAGTGGTTGTATCGGGCATTAATAGGTCGATCTTTTGGTGCAACGACAACCACTACTTGTAACAATGTCGTGTCTCGAGATTAGTTCCAAAACTAGAGTGAGGGTCCAATATCAAAAGTGGAACTTTGATCTAAAAGAAGGCAAAGCTAACAGAAAGGAAGACAAATTCAAAATACTTGGTTAGATCCTAATAAGAATTCTTGAATGTTCTATTTGAGTATTTGAGTATTTTTGGCCCAACTAGTAGTTCCAAAACCTTTGTCAAAACCCAATGCCTAAAATAAAACTATGTTAAAGAAGAAGATTCTCCAGGTATCTAAGTTTCAGTTCAAAATCAAGCATCGATTCTTGACACTAGTTCTAGAACTAGAGTTGGGGTCTAACATTAAAAGTGGAACTTCAATCTAGAGTGGCTGTTCCACTTGAGGAGAGAAACTAAGGGTTTCAATCCAAGGAACATAATATGAAGTGGTGGTCTTGGAAAGGTTTATAGAGGCATTCTTCCAGGTGATAAGATCGTGGCTATCAAAGATCTTATACCTAGGTACCAAGAAGCAGAAGATTATTTTCAAAGAGAATGCCAAGCATTACTAAAAGTTGCACATCCCAATTTGGTGAAGATAATAGCTTCATGTGAAGAGCTAAAGTTCAAATCCCTAGTGTTACAATTCAAGCCAAATAGAAGCATATATAAACACTTACACAGAGCCTCCATTGATAGCA